>KE504783.1:467846-523652 GCA_000441515.1 Elaeis oleifera | reverse complement strand
CATTGAACAGGTGACTCATCTGCTAAGTATTCTATTATCAAGAGTTGCTCCTGAAGTGTATGGATATAAGTGTCTCTCAGACCTGAGATCACCATAATGACTTTCAAGCAACTCATTGTGCTTTGGTGCCGGACTATCTGAATTTCTAATACAGTGACTGAAGGTTATTGGGTACAATCAAGTACTTGCGAAGTCTATATGTGGATCAAGATGGGATTGATCCCTCCAGATTATAAGAGCTGATGTATCACTGTATTTCAATTGAGTAAAGCTTTGATCAGGATAATCTATGAGATGGATTTGAAAGGTTGAAATATAATGTAGATGAAACACTCTGGATTGATAATTAAACCTAGATCATCCTAGAACATTCAGGATCAAAGGGATGAATTATGCAGTAACCATATGCATAGGTTCTGAAATATTTTTTATAATTATTTAACCTATCCGAATGTCAGAAACTATTGCTAGATGGTATCTTCGATTGGTGCAGGAATCGATTCCTGTGCTACCGATTTAGTATTCGAACCTATGGAGTCATGCACACAAGTCAGACGACATAGAAAAGTATTAGCCTACATTTATATATGCAATTTGAAAGTACTTGATTGGATTGAACATATAGACTAACTTGATTGAGAATTAAGTTATGGTCAAACGGGATTGAAGAGTTGACTATGTCTAGCTAGCATTATAGATGAGGTTCAGGTTCAATCTCGGGGATGAACCGTTTTTGATCTATGATCCAAGGAGCCTATGAGAGATTGAATTTAAGTGTTAATTAATTTTAGTTTAGATATAATTTAATTAGACTTAATTAGGTTCAAAATTTCAAGTTAGACTTGATCCTAAAGTCCTAAATAATTTAAGATCGACAGTCTTTCGAAATTATTTCGAATCAGCTTCGAATTGGATTCGAATTGGATCCATTTTGGATGAGATTCTTAAAACCCATTTTCATTGAGATTCTCTCACCATCGTGGCCGACCAACACCTGGTATGGTGTTGGTTATGGGCCTTCCCACATGGGTGTGGGCGTGGGTGCAAAGTGAGCTCTATATGAGACGTCAATCCTATCTCATATAGGAGTCCTATTTTTATTAGATCATAAAAATTATCTATAAATAGAGAGGGTCTCTACTTATGGATGCATAGCAATCAAAGTGTGAGAAAAGTGAGAAAGAGAGAGAGGCGTTAGAGAGCTAGTGGGTGCCCCTCCCCTTGGCGTGTCCTCCTCCTTGCCGTCCCTCTTCTCCAAGCCATGGGCCCTCCTTAGGCATCCCCTCTTGCTGGTGTGAGGCATCACACCAGCACCTCTCCTCCCTCCTTTGACGGCCTTGCGAAGGTGCTTCGATCAGAAGCTTCATCCTATTTTCTGCGGAGTTTGGCATACATGCGAAGTAAAGGGCCTGCAGATCTAGGCCTATGCGAAGGCTTGAATCCAGATTCTGAAGATTTGATCCTCATTTCGCTGCAATCCAAGTAAAATTTGATTTTTATTCAGTTAGATATGTAAAAATTTTAGATGCAACCCTGGTTATCCATAAGAAACAGGCTTTCTTGCTATCAATTATAGTACACAGTTAATCTAATATAAAATACAGTTAGTATAGAATGGTATACACAGTTAATTTAGCATGATATATAGTTAATCTAGTATGGTACATAGTTATCCTAATATGGTACACAATTAATTCAACATAGTATACAGTTATTGTAGAATGGTACATAATTAATTTAGTATAGTATAATATTATGTATTATATTATACAGTTAATCTAATATGATACACAATTAATGTAGAATGGTATACAATTTATATAAAATAGTACACAGTTAATCTTATATAGTATACAGTTAATTTAGCATGGTACAAAGTTAGTCTAGCATAGTACATAGTTAGTCTAGCATGGTACATAATTAATATAGAATGGCACACAGTTAGTTTATAATGGTACATAGTTAATTCAACATGAAACACGATTAATTTAGCATAGTATATAGCTAATCTAGAATGATACGAAGTTAATTTATCATTATACACAATTAATCTAATATAGTACATAGTTAATCCAACATAATATATAGTTATTATAAAATATTATATAATTAATTTAGTATGGTATAATATTATATATCATAGTATACAGTTAATCCAATATGGTACACAACTACTGTAGAATGGTACATACTTAATATAGAATAGTACATAGTTAATTTAATATGATATACAGTTAAATGAGTATGATACATAGTTCAGCATGGTGCACAGTTAATATAGAATAGCACACAGTTAATTTATTATAGTGCATAGTTAATCCAACATGAAATATAGTTAGTAAAGAATGGTACACGCTTAATTTATCATGGTATACGATTAATCTAGCATTATGCATAATTAATATAGAATGGTATATAATTAATTTATTATGGTACGCAGTCGATCCAATATGGAACATAATTAGTATAGAATGGTACATAATTAATTTAACATAATATACAGTTAATCTAGCATGATATACAGTTAATCTAATATGATACATAGTTAATCCAATATAGTATACAGTTATTGTAGAATGATACACAATTAATTTTGTATGATATAATGTTATGTATCATGATATACAGTTAATCCAATATGGTATACAATTAATATAAAATGATACACTGTTTATATAGAATGGCACATAGTTAATTTAATATGATATACGGTTAATTTAGTGTGATATACAGTTAGTCTAACATGGCACACAATTAATATAGAATGATATACAGTTAATTTATTATGATGCACAGTTAATTCAACGTGGAACATAGTTAGTATAGAATGGTACCTAGTTAATCTAGCATGATATATAATTAATCTAGTATGGTACATAGCTAATTTATTATGGTATACAGTTATTACTGCTTTTCTTATGTATTGACTAGTTAAAAGTAAAATAATGAAGACCGCTAACTTAGATAAATTAATTTTCAGAAAGAAATAAGAATCTGTCTAATTCATCAATCCAAAGTCACCAAAATAAATCAATCCAAATTTTTTATATAAAATAACTTTATTAAACAACATCAGATTCAGCTATCAAAAGAAGAAGAAGAAAAAGAGACAATTAATCTGTAACACTTTTCTTCTATCATTGACTCAATATAATTTCTAGAGATGGCAAAATCAATCTGACTCGATGGGTATGCACCCCATCCAAATCCGACCAAATCTGAAAAATAGAGTTTGATCGGGTTTGGATTCAGATTTGGATAAAACTCGAAAACTGTAGCACGAATATGGGTAGGATATGAATAGTGGCGTAGTACTATTTTCTACTCAAATCCGAACCCGAACCCGAACCCACTCGAATCTATGGGTGTGGGTAAGATTCAAACCATACCCAAATATATATGTTTATAATTCTATTTGGTATTCTATTTGGTTGATAATATGCATAAAATTATTTTAGTTGTTTATATATTCTATGTTGAATTATAATTCTATTTCTATATTTGATTTCTATAAATCTGGACTTCTAAATTATGTTCTATGTTAAATTAGTACTTTGTTTGGTTGATAATATACATAAAATTATTTTGGTTATTATTTTTTAGGTATGGATGGGTATAGGATGGGTATGGGTTGGGTATGAGAAATGGGTTACCTATGGATATCTTCGAACCCATTGGGTGTGGGGATGGGTATCATTTTCTTATCCGATCAAGTATCAGGTAGGATTTGGGTATAGGATATTAAGTTTGGATTTGAGGATGGATAGTATAATACCCGATCCAAATCCTACCCATTGCCATTCCTAATAATTTCACCCAATTCTAAAGCAAACGAATTCGGAAAGGGCAAAAGAAGATCAAAAAATCTTTTAAATGCTATTTCTCTATTAAAATATCACGGCCTTCTTGAAGTCCCACGTGTGGAGGAACTTCCGCAAGATCATATCGCCCTTTTATTTTCATATATAGGGATAATTTTAGCATTTTTTTTAAATATCATGACCTTCTTGAAGTCTCGGGAGCAGAGGAACTTCCACAAGATCATGTCGTCCTTCTCATTTTCATATATAGGGGTAATTTTGATTTTCAAAGATAAACCATGCCATAAGAATTGCATCTTATGGCAATATGATATGGGGAATTGGAAGTTTAATCATTGGTCAATAGGAAGCAGTTGTTAAAGCATGGTCAGGGGTGGGATTGGGAATTAAATTTAAAAAAAAGGTGCACCGAGCATGTTGTGTCACAGTCACATGCGACCATCGGCCTCAGAAAAAATAAAACAAAAGGTGCATGAGGCCTATGCAGTAGTGCAATGCATGAGCTATGCGCGAGGGGCCCAGTGAAAAGTCACTATGTTGGGCTCTTTCTGCAGAAAATATTAATTTAATATCATAGTGGGCTGATCGCTCACGCATAAAAAGGGCATGCATCTATGCATGGAAACCGCGTGTCCATATGACTTGCATGCATCGGCATCTGGGCATTGTGCATTCGCATGCGAGTGCGAGCCATGAGATTAAATTAAAAAATAAATAAATAAATATGATTTCAATTTAATAATAATAATAATTGTTTATGCTTCATATGTCCAAATGTTTGTTAGAATTTTTTATATATTTACACTATATATATATATATTAGATTTTAAATATGGTATTTTTGCCAATAATTCTTGATGTGCGTATGAATTTGTTTGTACAGATGGCATGCCTAAGGAGAACCAAAAGAGTTTTTAAAACACTTCACATAATTAGAAATTTTGAACGTAAGTTGCTTGGTATGTATAAAAGAGAAGAGATGGATTCAGATTTTGATCTGATTATGTATATTACTCACCTGGACAATGAATACAAATGGATATTGAATACTGACGAAGAATATCAAAAGATAAAAGTTAATGTGCTAGCAGAAACTCTACCACAAGATTGGTTTGGAATTGTAAAATGTTTTTGAAAAAATGTTAAAATAAGCAAGACATATAAGGATTTAAAGTTGTTGCTTAAAAATGAATGAGATCGTTGTTTGGTAAGCATGGTGAAGCATACTTTTATGTTATCTATGGATGACAAGCTTCGATCTTATGGCTATGCTGTTTTAATAAGACTAATGTGGTCTATTGGCATGAGAAGTGGCACGAGGAGTGGAGATAGAATTAGGGATAAAATTCTTAAGTCAATTAAGTCTAAAGAAGAGGATTAAATGAGTATTATTCCTGATGATTGTAAATATTGTAGTTGTATAGGAACTAATGAATATTTGTCTCCTATTATGTATGAATATTTTTTTATGCAAAACTTTATGATATATTATATGTATGGTTGTTTCTTGTAAAATTTGCATCAAGTGGGAATTCTAAGGTAATATGAAATTAATACGTAGAACTGCAATTTTGCACTATGAAGTTAACTTTATGATAATTGGACATTAAGATAATGGATGATGATTGGGAATATTGTGAACTTTCGATTTCGTGCCTTTTGTTAAATTATCATTAATTTAATTATCATGAGTAGCAAAATATATATGTGTTCTATTGGACATTGATTTAAATTATATCTCTTTGTAGTACTAAGAATGGCTTCAAAGAATATTATTGCTAACTTAAACAAAGGTGATAAATTGAATGAAGATAAATATGGTATTTGACACCTTAAGATCTAATATGTTCTGAAGGAATAAGAAGCACTAGAGGCTATCAACCATGTCATGGTAGAACTTGACCAAAGGAATACTATCCAACATAAGAGAGATATGGAAGATATCAGGCATGAAAAAAAAAGATTCCAATGTATGTGGTATTCTGATTAGCTCAATGGATGATAATTTTTCCTTAAATATCAATAGTATTTCATTGTTCATAAAATGTAGATTGTCCTAAAGAGAAAATTTGGAGGCACTACTGTCACCAAACTGAGACAGCTAACTAACAAGTTTGACATATAAAAAACTCCCCAGTCATACTATTAAATAACATTTGAGAGAAATGTTAAACATGATTAGAGAGCTGAAATCAGTAGGGACTATCTTACTGAAGAACAATAAGTTCAGGCTGTAATTTGATCCCTTCATGATAGTTGGGAGCACATGAAGGTTAATTTGACTCATAATGATAGTATTAAGATCTTTGATGATGTTGCTCACCATATTGAATTGGAAGATGAATAACTTGAGGCTGTTAAAACTTCTGGACAAGCATATGTTGCTGCAACCAATTTTGAAGGAGCTTCGGGCTCTAAATATAACAAGAAGAAATGGAAAAAGAATGGGAACTGGATTTGGACTCAAGAAGAATAAAAAGAAGTGGCTCAAAAAGGGAAGGCTCTTTGGCAAAAAGGACAAAGCAAAAAATGAAATGCTACAACTATGGCAAAAATGATCATTTTGCTCGTGAATGCTCCAAGCAAAAGAAGATAGCATTAACACTATTCTTTTAATTATGCATATATTTTTAGCACTGTATTATAAATCTTATCTTTGTGGATTATAGACTCAAAACCACAGACCATGTAGCTAGAGACAGAAGTGCATATGGAGTTTCATCAGATTCAGGCAGGAACGAGATGGATATATGTAGGGAATAATATCAGAATTGAAGTTAAAGGGATCGAGACATGTAAGTTAAACCTTCATGATAGCCGAATCTTACTTCTATATGATGTCCTTTGTGCACTTGAGATCCAGTGAAATTTGATATCTGTAGTTATTTTTCTGAATTTAGGGTTTAGCTAGAACTTCTATGATGGTTGTGTGTATATCTATTGTGATACTATGTTTTATGGTACTAGTTATGTATCCAATGGTTTATTGTACTAGATGTTGAACATTCTATATATAATTAAGATAAATATTGTTTTCTTTAATTGATCATACAAGCGATTCAAATGTGGATGAGAATGTATGGCATGCTAGATTAGCCTATATTGGACAAGACAGAATGAATAGATTAGCTAGAGAGGGCTTGTTGGGCTCACTCAGCAAAATTAATTTACCTACATATGATCATTATCTAGTAGAAAAAATAGCAAGAAAACCATTCAATAAAGTCATTAGAGCAGAATTTTCATTGCAGTTGATCTACTCTGATATTTGTGGTCCGATGAGTGTGAGGGCAAGGCATGGAGCCTCATACTTCATTATATTCATAGATAATTTCATGCGATATAGACGTATATATCTGATTTGTCACAAATCTAAGGTGCTAGATTGTTTTAGAAAATATGTGATCGAGGTTGAGAATCAATTAAAGAAAAGGTGAAAACCTTAAGAACAGATCGAGGGCATGAATATCTATCCAAAAAATTTAAGAAATTTTGTAAATAAAAAAGAGATCACTAGACAACTGACTATTCCTGAAACACCGCAACAGAATGATGTTGCTGAGAGAAGAAATAGAACTCTTTTAGAAATGGTTAGATCTATGATGGCGTGGCTAACTTGCTAATCTCCTACTAGAAAGATGCTTTGTTAACTGCGATCTATATACTTAACTGAGTTCTCTCAATATTAGTTACTTCCACTCTCTATGAGTTATGGACAAATAGAAAATCAAATTTGAACTATTGAGACCATGGGAATTAGCAACTTATATTCATGATTCTTCTCATAAATATGGGAAGTTAGGTCCTAAAGGAAGAAATATATTTTCATTAGGTATTAAAACACTTCAAAAGGTATGTATTCATTGGTGAACATGCTGATGGAGGTCTAATTGAAATCGAATCATGAAATGTCACTTTTTTAAAAAATGAGTTTCCTAGTAGTGTTGAAATTGATGAGAATATTCCTTTATGAGTTGGAGGATTCAGATAACACTAACACTCAAATAGTTGAGGTGCATAAGGAACTGCCTTGACATCTTGTGTCAAGTGGGAGTGAGAAGTTACCTAATAAGTCTACTTCATAAGAATTGCAACTGCATAAAAGCAATAGAAAAAGTGTTCCTTATTATCATTTTGAGATTGAAGGAGAAACTTTGATGGTTACTGTATAAGATGAGGAAGAAACTAAAACTATAAGTGAAGCTCTATCATTCCCTACAAAGAAAGAGTGGAAAAAGGTCATGGAAGAAGAAATGGAGTCAATAAAAAGAATCAAGTCTGAAAATTGGTTGATCTACGTACTAGATGTAAGGCCATTAGGAATAAATAGGTTCTAAAGATTAAACGAATGGTAGATGAATCAATTGAGAGGTATAAAGTCCTACTAGTTGTGAAAGGATATACCCAATAGGAGGGTATTGATTTTAAGAAATTTCTCATCAGTAGTAAGATTTGCCTTTAGTCACCTTATGCTAGCCATAGTGGTACTATTGGATTTAGAATTACATTAAATAGATGTTAAAACAATATTTCTTAATGAAGAATTAGAAGAAGAAATCTATATGGAGCAACTTGTAGGTTCATTGCTAAAGGCTAAGAGCAAAAGGTATGTCAGCTCAATAAATAGATATATAGACAAAAGCAAGCATCTAGATAGTGAAATTTGATATTTCATTAAATAATAATTTCATATAGTTTTACAATGATAGATGAAGACCATTGTGTGGACGTCAAATATTTATAAGAAAAGTTTATAATATTATCTCTCTATGTGGATGATATTTTACTAACTGAAAATGACAAAGAATATGTCATTGCTATAAAAGGTTGGTTGTCTTTAAAATTTAAAATGAAGGATATGGGTGAAGCAAGCTATATGGAGTAAAAATCCATAGAGATCATTCAAGAAACCTTATGGCTTTGTCACAAGAAATGTATATAAAAAAAGTTCTCGAGCTTTTTCATATAGAAATTATAACCCAATCGATATTTCTGTAGCAAAAGACGAAGGTTTAAGCCTCAAGATATGTCCAAAGGCTCCAAAAGAAAGAGATAAAATGGCCAAAGTACCATATTCTAGTGTAGTTGGGAGCCTTATGTATACTATGATGTGTACAAAGCCTGACATTTGTTATGCAGTGGGTCTAGTTAGCCAATATCAGTCTAGTCCGGGATCAAATCATTGGAAGGCTATTAAGAGGATCTTGAGATATTTGAAAGACACTATGAATTATTCCCTTTGCTATTATGGAAATGACTAATGTTTAAAGGAATTTATGGATGTTGATTGGGATGGAGATCCAGATGAGCATAAATTCACTTCAGGTTATGTATTCTTGCTCAATAATGGCACCATCTCTTGGAGTAGCAAGAAGCAAACATGTATAGTATTATTCACGATGAAAGCCGAATCCGTAGCTTGTTCAGCAGCAATGCAGGAAGCTGTCTAATTAAAAAGATTTCTTAAGAATTTCAAATGCTTGAGTGATAGTGGGAGTCCAATAACTATACATTATGATAGTCAAGCAGCCATTGCCTTTATGAAGGACCCCAAGTATCGCACCAAAACTAAAATATTGATATCAAGTATAACTTTCTGAGAGATATTATAGTGTAGAAAGAGGTGACTTTGCAATACATTCCGATACATTAGAAGATAGCAGATTCGCTCACCAAACCAATTGCTAGAGATATATTTGTTGAGCATGTAAGATATCTTGGATTAAGAAGGATATGATATATTTTACAAAGTATGATTTGTTCATATGACTCTGTATGCATCTCTATTGATATTTAATGAATGATGTTTGTTTAAAAAGATGTTCGAGATTATTATGGATAAGTTTCATATTCGATAAGAAAAGTACACACACATAACAATCATGTACTAAGCATATATTATGAACGTATGTCACAAACTGAGATTGGCCTTCTCACACGGGCAATCGTCTCTGACAGTTATTTTAAGACGTATAAAGATGAGACAATTTTAAGCTAGTATGAACCCTAATTAAAATTTGAGCTTCAAATGATTGTTGCCTTGACAAAGAAGTCAAGATGAGGTTACTTAAATACTTTAAAAATAATAATATTGTAATCGAGGTAGACGTCCCTATCATCTACTTAATCTATTTAAAAGCCAGACATATAAGTTCTTAATTGTCAAGGAAGGAAGGGCATTTGAAGGACTAAGATTGGACACTGTGGTGTGTCTGAACTCAAATCTGTACGGTATCTTCGATATCATAAGATATACACTCTTTTAAGAAAGAGAATTGATACCGTAGCACATGATTCATACCATATGTGCTAAGACAACAAAAAAGAATTAGTGAGAGAATGAATCTCTATTTCTTCACTGTGTGAGATCCTTGAGGTTTTTATGACCTCTAATAGTACCCTTAGGACTTTTAACCCTTTCTTGATTTTTTAGTTTGATGGAAGCTACTTTAGTATGCAACCAATGACCATAATAATACGGTTTAATGAAACATATCTAGGAAAGCTGCTAAACTGAAATTGAGGGATTAAAGTTAAAAAGAAGACTATTTTGTCTGCATCTTTATATTCACCGGTTGACCAAGTATGTCAATTATGAAAGCCTAAGACATAATTGTGGATATAAGTAGTGTTTATAATCTAGCATGCTCTTATACTTATTAAAATTTATTTTAAGAGATTAGAGATGTTGAGATCGGTGTAACAAAAGAAGTTCGGGGTACAGTAGGATATTTTTATTAGGGTTCAAGGCTACTATTTATCCCTAATAGGTGAATAGCTATAAAAGCTCAAATATGCTTGCTGATCGCAAGATTTATTTGCCAAATATGAATATATAGATATATGAGTAATGTAGAGAGTGGTACATATTTATGTGGGGACAAAGTCAAGCCAATCATGTGTGATGGGAGATGTCGATATTTATGGATCCGGATTGGGCGCCCATGATGGGTCGACCCAATCTGTTTAAATTTGAATAGATGAGGGAGTTGGTCTCCTACCAAAATGTGAAATTACTATTCATTTTTGTGAATGTGAGAAAACCACCCCTTGTGATATGTGAGAGGATTTTCATGGTGGTTAAAACATAACTTCACTGTCTCTCTTTTTCTTTAGACTCTCTATCACCCTCTTTACACTTATCCATACAAAGGCATTTACATTATGAATCAAGATATATTTTTCTCCTATGATTATACTCTGGACTAGCAGCTAGTAATCTAACATCAATTCTTGGGATTTTTCTTGAAAAGAACTAGTAAGTTCATACTTATTATAAATTTTATGTTAAACTTCGTTCTTCATGCACCTTGCAAGGTTTGCCTCCAACCATTATCCTATTCTCTTAACCATCAAACAGACTCAATTCAGAGGGTGAATCCATTCAGATTTGAGAACTTTTAGCTCTCATGTGATGGTATTCATGAGGTAGTGCGGCAAGCGTAGAATTACATAGGCAATCATTCGCCTGGGGTCCGTCTAGTCCTAATATTGTAGAATACCAAGAAATCAATTAAGGGATAGAATCATCACAATATGGATAGTGTTAAGATCATATGAAGCATTTATACATCCATCAATATAATTAAAATCTTAGAATGCAAGAAATCTTTTGAAGACAAAAGTCTAGAATCATTTGGCTTAGGGAAGGTAATACGAATATTAAGTTCTTTCATTGGCCAACTAATCTACATCGCAAACATAATAGAATCTCAGTTCTTAATAATTGTCAAGGACAGAAGTTGGAGGATAAAGTAGCTATCCAAAAATTGTTAATGGATCATTTCAAATAGAGATGGACTACATCAAATGGACTAAGGATTGTCTTGTTACCCACAGTACAGGCAATTGTATTGGACAGCCAAAATGAAATGCTAGTTACATAGTCATAGAAAAAGAGATCTAGGAGATAGTCCACTCAATGCAGTTTGACAAAGTTTCTAGGCTGGATGGATTTTAATTATTCTTTTTCAAAAAATTCTGGTATATCTTTAAACATGATATAGTTTTAGCCATAAAGTATTTTCTGGCACCATGTTTTGGCACACACTTGGAAGGACACTTATATTGCTTTAATACCATAGAAATCCCATCCAATTGAAGATACAAATTTTCAACTTATCAGTTTGTGTGATACAGTTTATAAAATAGCCATCAAGATTCTCATGAATAGATTAAAGCTTGTAGTGCCATATTTTATCTCTGAAACTCAACAGGCATTTGTTCTTGGACACAATATTATGGATCACATTCTGTTAGCCCAAGAAATTACTCGCTCCTTACAGAGGGCAACCCAGACTAAGAGTCTTATGATGCTTAAAGTTGATATAGAAAAAACCAATGATAAAGTTCTTTAGTACTATCTATTTTAAGTCCTTATCTTATTTGGTTTTGATCACACATTCATACAATGGACAATGGAATGCATCTTTAATCCTCAGTTTGCTCTTTTATTAAATGGTGTGCCCACAGAGTGCTCTGTACCTAATATGGGGCTATAGAAAGGGTGCCTTTTATCTCCTTATTTATTTTATCTTCTGAAATACTCTTATCATGCGCCTTAAATGGCAGTGGATCACAAACTACTAAGGCCTTATCCACCTAACAAAATGGTGTCAGCAATCTCTCATATTTTATTTGTAGATGATTGTCCAATTATGTCTAGAGTTGCAGTGAAAGATAGCCTGTGGGTAAAGCTGATTCTTGGCACCTATTATTCATTTTTAGGTCAAGCCAGTAATACTTTGAAATCACACATCATGTTCAACCCTTCCACTCCAAGAACAGTTTAGGTTAGGCTTGTCATATCTTTCAAATGCACTATAGTGAGTGGGTTTGGAAATATCTCGAGGTGCCACTATCAGGTATGAGGATTAAAGCATTTGATTTTAATACCATGATTGATCAAGTTACAATGAGGATTGAAAGTTGGCAATGGAAGGCTTTCTCCCTTGTAGGTTGAGCTACCTTGCTTCAATCTATATTGTCATCTATTCCACTATATTGCATGCAAGGTTTTAAATCCTATAGGATAGGAGTGTCCCGATTTTTTCGTGGGACAAAATGTGCCGCCGTCTAGCTCCGTCATGACATTTCGGACAGAAAATGTCCCAAGACGTCTCGATTGGGATGCTGGTAAGATGGTCCTGTCCTGATATATGGGATGGTATTCCATTCCAATGTTCTATAGGATGTCCCGCTAGGACCTGAATCCTTAATTGCATGTCTTGTATTTATATTCCTCTTTCAGTATTGAGACAAATCAAAAAAAATATTTTCATGGTTTCTTGTAGGGGCACGACTCTAGTCGCTGAGGGCTGCATTTAATCTATTGGGATATGGTGTGCCAGCCTATATTGCATGGAGCTAGGCCTTGGTTTCCAATCTCTTCCTCTTAAACAGCAGGCTTTCTTATCTTTCTTATCTAAACTAGCTGCCCAAACAGTGTTGCATTCTGATTCACTGTGGGCTAAATTAGTCTGTACCAAATATAAGTTTCATGGATCCTGGTATTTTTATACAAGACCCTACCATTGCTCTATAATTTGGCAAAAGATTTGTATATATGCCTCTGTGGTACAACATCAGTTCATTTGGACTGTTAGTAATGGCAGTAGTATAAATATGCTCCATGATCCATGGATTTCTTCTATGCCACTTTCTTTATGGCCTACTTATATCAACATGGATGTCGATGTTTCAGATATGCAGGTTGCATCATTTATTTCACACTTGGGTTCATGGAATCCATCCCTCTTAGCTGCTATGTTCCCCAACGATGATATAGTGTCCAAAATTCTGACTATCCCCTTGCCTACTGGAAATTGGTCTAATCAGCTTAGTTGGAGCACCAGCAGGCTGAATTGTATTTCCTCCCAAGATCTATATGCTTCATTTTATCGACCAGGTAATTCACTTAACCTTAAATGGTTGTGCGGCTTTCAAGTTCCTCAATAAGTTAAACTCTTTCGGTGGAAATTTGTGTTTTCTAAACTCCCTTGCAAACTGGTTTAAGTTAACTGTGGTATTCGTCTGGAAGCAGCTGCTCAATATTCTGATTTTGTTTAGATCAGGTGGAGGATGGTGAACATGTGGCAGTTACTTTTCCTATGCTCAAAACTTTTGGCAACATTTAGTTAATGAGTGTAGCTTCGATATTTTCTCTATCTCTTTGCCAGTTCTAGTCGACCATACTTCTAGAGCCTTAGTAGAGAGGAAGAAGACTGCCTTTTTTTTTTTGAAGCTGTATGGAGGAGGAAAGTTACCTCCCCATGTTATTTATTAAATGTATATAAGTGCATACAGCGGTAAGATCGTGGGTTGTGCCAAACAATGTTAGCTGTCCCAAGTTTCAGTAAAGTATGATGTTGAGATAAAATATCTCTTTCCTTATATGAGAGAAGATATAGTACCATGCGAGGAAGGCTAACTCTTGAGCCCACCACTTCGCAGCCTATGTTATGCCACCATCTTCAGCAAGGGGATACAGGAAGCATATATCAGTCATCTAGGTAGTTCTTCTTGCATGCTGTCTTGGAGTTAACAATTTGTCATTCTTAGTGTTAGAGATCCAGTCTCTGAACAATAGAATAGTCTTCTTCGCGGCTTCATTGCTTGAATAAGCTTCGAATCTAAATAGCTTTCGATTATGCTCCTTCCATAGAAACCAGCATCCAGTGGAGAAGAGAACATCAATTTGTAGTGTTGTGTGGTGGTGCAATGATCTCTTTCTCCAAACATGCCAAAGTTCCTTCAAGTTGTTTGGCATGGGTCGGGTATGAAATTCTCTAAAGACATGACTCCAGAAATTGAGCGAGTATCGGCATTGAAGTAACAAATGATCGATTGTCTCCTCATGTTCACCATAGAGAGCAGAAAGCACCAACCATTATCCCCTTTTCGTCAGAATATCCACTGCAGGCACCTTATTGTTGTAGTAGAACCAGTTGAAGATTTTAACTTTCTCTGGTAGTGGAATTTTCAGTTAATCTTACCAAATAGAGACGTAATACCTCCATTCCGGAATAAGAGGCAACATTGTTTTACCGAGTATGTTCTGGTTGGGCTCCACTTCCAGCTTCTTGTATCACTTTTATCTAAAGATGAACATCCTTTAAGAGAGTGCAGAGAGCTTGGTATTCTATTCCTGCCTCATCGGTCAGTGCAGTCCTGAAGTTTGCTTCCCATTCCTTCGATTTTATGAAGCATTGAATGCTGATATCTGAGTTTTTGGCTAGTCGTAAAGATCTGGGAATTGTGAGCTGAAGGTGATTCCTCAAAATGTTGCATTAGCAAGGAGGAAGAGTGCCTTAATTGTCCATTTTACATGGCTGCTTTGGAATGCTAGGAGTGAGAAACTATTTCAATCTCGTGTCTTGACCGAAAGCTCTGGTAAGAAGGCCTCTGTGTTTCTAATGAATATGTTTAGATCCAAAAGAATTCTTATTCATGCTCAAACAAGATACTGGAGTAGTGTTTTGAACAACCTTGCTAATGCAACAGATAGTAAACTTGTTTCTTAGCTACACCCAACCCTTGGAGTATTGAAACTTAAATTTTGATGGATCAGTTCAAGGTCTTTGCAGGATTTGCATTCATAATTTGTGATTTTCAGGGAACTTAATTGCAGCTGGTGGTAAGTGTTTGGGATGCTGTTAGTGGCCTTTGCTGAGCTTGTTACTGTTTGTTATGGTATACAAACTGCTGTGCAAAAGTTGAGTGCTCAACAGTTATGGATGGAGGGAGATTCCAAAATAGTAATAAGTTGGATCACTAAATCTTCTTCTTCTAAATATGTGGCTTTCCTTTGCTGTAGGATATTCAGGTGGATGGTGTCTATTTAGGCAGCTAAAGTTATTGTAGAGAAGGAAATCAGGCTGTGGATTGCTTAGCTGCTCAGGCCAGTCAAGGTGATTTTAGCATCTCAGCAATAGATGGGATTCATCCTGAATTAGCTTATGTATTAACTACAGATGAAGTAGGTGTTTGCATATATATGGGCCTAGGCCCAATTTTGTTCCATATCTTCTAATTTTAGGAACTTTGTAACCTCCTTTTGTATCATCGAAAGGAAAAAAAAAAAAGAATTTTCAATACAAAAATCATTTTCTGAAAAGCCCTCTATTTATATGTAAATATATAAATGTATATACAAATAGCAGTACTACAATGACAGTTCTTATTTAGATATTAATCTTTCACCATGACCATAATACATGTAGATATAGAATACAATGAACTGTGCTGGTCCTGATAATTGGACATTGGAGTTTAAAATAACAACCAACTATAAATAAATTCCTATTTTATAATAGTTTCAAAATGAAACCTATTTTATTCTTTCAATGATGTTGTTTGTCTATGTATAATGAGAATACAAGCAATCAAGAGCACCAGCGATGGAAGAGGAAAGATTTTGCTTGAAAAAACTGCCTATTAGTTTGGCACCCCTTACTTGATCACCTAGTTTTTGTTGGCCTTGGAGAATAAACAAGTGGCTGGACTTGCCATATACAAAGTACTTTGGTTGATACTTAGGTGTTAACTTGTATAGTGATTAGCATATAAAAGAAATAATGGCTGTTATAGGCCGTGGTGGAGCCTGACATCAAATGTTGGGAGGGCCAAAATAATAATATATTAATAATTTTTAAATAAAATATTTTATAATAAATAATAAATAAATATATATATATATATCCAAAAATATTTCAAAATATCAATAAATATTAATTTATTATAAACAAAGATAAATAAAAAATATTACCTTATGCCACCTGTAAAATGATTTTGATTGTGTAAAAATCTCAATAATCTCTTCCAAATTGATGCTTATGCTACCTACAACGAATAAAAGTTTATTTTAGTATCTAAATAGACAAAAGAAAATTAAAAAATATCATTACCTGAATTGTATACGATGTCCTTTAGATCCACAAAGCCATCAAGTATCAAATTTGAGCTAAAAGCTTTAGCAATTTCTTTTTCTATGTAAATAACTAAATTATCTGTAAGAAATTCATCTTCCATTTTATTGCGAAACCTTGTTTTAATGATCTTCATAGCCGAAAATACTCTTTCACTTATTGCTATAGACATTGGAAGAGTTAAAATAAGACAAACTAATCTATCAATAAGATAAAAAATCTTCAACTTCCTTGTTTCTGCTAATCTTTGACATAACTCTGAGAGAGATGATAATTTTGAAGCTGTGGATGATTTGCTTTCTCAAAATCAAATGTTTCAATTGAAATCTCAAACTTATTTTCTCTTTATCAGTAAATTAAGAGGATGATATTTTTTTGCAAGATTGCAAATATCATCAATATTGAAGAATTTATAACCATCCCTTGGATCCAAAGTAGAGTTGAGAGTCAAAAGTTCAATAGTTTGCTTACTAAACCAATTGTTCAATTCCTGTAATTGAAAATCAATAGTAGCATTGAATATATCAAAATGATAATGGTGCTTTATAGTGATATGATCTCGTTGGCAACGACCTTTACCTTCAATATATTGAGCATCTAAATTAGGAAGATCAATATCATATTTTTTAAAAAAATAATATAACACTATCAAAAAATTATTCCAACCCTCTTTTCTAAGTTTTGATTAAGGACTTTGGTGCCTGAAACTAAATGCATAGCATTCAAAATATCTTGGGATGTTTGCTGTAAAGCATGACAAAAATATTAGTAATGCCTATAATTTTTTTCATCATATGTAAAATAAAAATAAATTCAAAAGATGTAATCATTTTAAGAGCTGCATTAGTATTCCCCATTAAGCATAAGTAGATCCATCTTACTTTAAAATTTCGAGCACAGAATAAGTTGCACCAAACATATTTATAAGACTATAAATAGAATAAAATGAGATCTCCATTGAGTATCACTAGCTCGTTTTAAAGTGCCAATTTGATTAGCACCTCTTTCAGTTTTAGGTTCATTAATAGCCAATATATGTGTAATTTCAGCAGCTTGAGAAGCTATAATTCATCATGTCGCTTACATGAAGAGCCAACAACATTGATAATAGAAGTTAAATGTGAAAAGAACTCATTGATAGAAATTATCTCTCTAGATGTTGCAATCAAAGCCAACTGTAGCCTATGAGCAAAACAATGCACATAATATACATAAGGACAATCATTAAGAATAAAGCTTGTAATCCTTTCCATTCACCATGCATGTTACTAGCTCCTTCATATCCTTGACCACGTATGTTTTGAATATCAAGACAATGACGAGAAAGAATAGAAGATATTTTATTCTTAAGAGTCAATGCAGATGTGTCAGTGACATGAGCAATATCAAAAAAACATTCTCTTATCAAGCCATCATTATCAACAAATATTAAAATTTGAGTCATTTGCTCTTTTTTAGACTCATCACATGCCTCATTAATAATAATACCAAATCTAAAATCTCCAATATCCTCACGAATCTTATTACGTACGTTATTTGCAAGAACATGCAAAAGCTCTTTTTGAATCTCATGTGAAGTATACTTAGCTACAATAGGTGCATTTTTCAAAACCACATTTGCAACTTTATCATTGTATGAAGCTAAAAGAAAGATAAATCATCTCAAGAAAATTTTCTCGATTTTTTGAGCTAATAGTCTCGTCATGACCTCTAAAAGCACAACCTTGAAATGCAAGCCAATGAACAATATCAAAATGAAGTTTTGACTCATAATCTATTATTTTGAATTTATTTAGAACACGGAGGATGCATATCTTTATCGATATATTTAGATTGATTCATTAAATTAGCACAAGACTTTAGAGCTTTATTATGCGGTGAGCAAGGATCCTCTCTAATGTGATTAAGAAAAGCACATCTTTTCCCATCATTTATTTTTTTTCAAATTTTAAACCCTTAGCTATAAATATATCCCAACCAGATCATCCACTAGCTTTTATGTTAAAAAGATAACAAGGAAGATAAAATGCAGCATTTTTACTAGGAGAATATTCAAACCAAGAGGAAAATTGTGTAAACCAAGAAGCTTGAGAATGATGGTGTTGCTTTTCAGATAATGGATAATTGGGTAGTCGAGGTTGGTATGGTCTAGCTTTATATAAGCCTGTCGAATTTCATCACATTGATTTATTGGATATTCTCACATTTGTAGATATAATCCAAGATCACATTCTAAATAAGCAATGTCAAATTCTTTAAAAGATGGATCATGACTATATTCAATTCTAGGAGATTTGGAAGGACATCCTTCGAGTCCTAAAATTTTAATATTGAAATCTAATAATCTATCATCTTCATTCAACTGAATATCTTTCTTTTTAAAAAAAGAATCAAGATTTTTTGTTTCCCATGAAACTTACAATACTTAAAATTAATCTACAAATTAGAAACTAAAAAATCATAATGTTCCAAAGAGAATGTAAGCAACAATCACCGATAGCTTCCCCTCCCTTGTTGTGGGTTTTCAAAGCAACAGTCAACCTTTACCAAAAAAAGCATAGTCATCGGTACCTTGATATGGCCTATGGGATTTCAAAGCAACAGTCAATCTTTACCAATAAAAAATACAACAATCACTTGTCACCACCTCACCGGTACCTTGATGTGGCCTATGGGTTTTCAAAGCTCTCTTCCGAAGTCGATGGGTTGGAGAAAGCACAAGGAGGGGCTTGGAGACTGCACCGGTGCCGAAGATGGAGCAGTGGAGCAGGAGAGGAGGCGACGGAGTGGTCGAGCGAGGCATCGAAGGGTTTAGCGAGGGGTTTGGGTGGGATCCGCACCTCCATGGGGATGAAGCTTCGATCGGCTTTTTCCTAAAGTTTACTATTTTCTAAATAAACAACGATTCTTTTTTAAAAAGTTTACTATTTTAATAAAAATTAATATATAAATTAATTATATGACTTTTTTCAAACCGATGGACTCGTAATGTGTGTAAAACTAAATGTTTGGAGGGGCCACCATATATATAAATATATAGGTTATAAATATTTTAAAATTTTGGGGGGGGCAGTGGCCCCCCGATCCCTCTTACCCTCCTCCACTGGTTATAGGACAAGTTTGTAGATCCATGTAATTAAAAATGATACTTTATAACATAAAATAATGCACCAATTTTTTTGAAACAAATAATATTCTATTAGTCAATAGATTTAAATAGTTTATTTACAAATATAAAAAGTAAATACTTAAAAGAAACTTCCTGATTAAACTAAAGAAACAATTTAAATAGTTGTATCGGAGATTTAGGTTTAAATACCACCATTGTATGGTTTTGAGAGGTATTTTCTTTGGGAAGGGCAAACCCATTGCATAGTTTGCTGCCTTAAGCACAAAATATATTAATCTGGCAAACATTATGCAACACCGAAAAGTATAATTTTAAATATTAGATAAATCAAGCTAAAAAAAATTTATGGGCAACAATCTCTATAGGATGGGAAGTGGGTAGGATTGTATCCAGCTCTAGGAAAGACATGCATATTTGGTCTCCTATTTTTAGTAGAGGGATATTGATTTGTAACCGAGGTGCATGTATTCACCATTCGGTATTGCTCTTAGGTCTAGACTCAATGGAATCACACGGCGAGACTATGACATAGATGTGCTTAATCCGCATCTCACCTTTATATATATTGAGAATATGCAAAATTGGACTTTACCACAAGCATTCATCTCTCTTTTTTTTAAAAAAAAAATACTAGGTGCATCACTTGGAGAGAACGTGATTCAACAACAATGTCTCAAGTTGCAGTCTCTTACATGCATTGCACGTGCAATTTCTAGTCATTTGGTAGTGAAAATGTCAAGTTGTCCAAAAAGATTGAAAATATCGATTCATTGAAAAGAATTGAAACAAATCAATTTGTTTGCTTTGTTATTTATGTTCAATACATGATAATTTCTTAATTTGTTTAGGTTGAAAGGTTTGCATATTTAAAGTTGATCAATCTATCCTTAAAAGTGTAGGCAAAGGGAACATGTCAGCTCCTAATATTGTGCTCCGACCTAACTGGAATATACCTAATTGATTCATAGCTCCCAAGATTTGACAAATAATGTGTTTTCTATACTATTCCAATAGTTTATTTTACATTATGTACTTATCCTAAAAAATTCTGAGATAATACTTTAATGCAGTTATGACATGAAATTTTTGCTCTTTTATATGCATTTTCTATTTAAGCCTTAAATGTTTTTATAACCATTTTAGATATTTGTAGATATTCTTGAGATTTACATATTTAACAAGCATATCCAATAAGATATAGTAGTTTCAAGGGATTAACAATTGCATGCATTAATTAAAAAATTCTAAATAGCGATGATACTAGGATAACATGAAAATCTTTTGTGAAGATACAAAATCACTGATATCCAAGCATATCCACAATTTCCTTCTTTTGCATACAAGTATTTACTATCTCAAAGATACGACATCTCGGCAAGATATGCTGCAAAATATGCATCCATCTAGAATTTTATAGATGAATCATAAGTGCCTATAAAACATAGTATTTGAAGGATTTTGCAGTAAACAAAGATGCATGATCAGAGAGAAAGTTTAAATCAGCTAATCTCTTTACACTTTTGAGGATATGTTCGATATCACCTACCTAATAACTGAGTTGTGTTTTGTTTGCCATCCATTTTTGATAGGCGACTGCTCAAAAGCCACCAACTTGGCAGATCTTTGTTAGGTATGGGTGGTATTGAACATATCCCAAAAGTGTCATACGCAATCATAAGTTTGAAGATGTTCATACTTGTATTCATAATTAGGTAGTATATTTACCTACTCTTTTTTGTTTGTGCCATGGATGATTACTTATTATTAACCTTGCTTATGCCTTTTATCTTTATAAAATTTATCCAATTTTAGACTAATAATTCTTGCAACTTAGCATGTGTGCCACACATGAAGGGGAATGTGCAAATGAAAAAACCAAATTGCTCAAATTAGTAGTCCAGCTTTTTGCATTTTATTTTTCTTTATTGCCATCTTTACATTTTGTATGCATAGAAAATTCAATTGGTTTGATCCCCTTTTTATATTAAAGCCATAATCCATTTATAAGCTCCTTAGGATTTTCTTGCATAAATTTGTATTGTATGTTTTTTATATGATACTAATCTGATGGAAGGTGCATTGTATTTACAGTTCGCAATTTATGTGAACTAAAAAGTTGCAGTAATAAAAATTTAGAAAGTTGCACTAACAAAAATTTAGGACACAAACTTCTATGGTATAATTGTATAAAAAAATTTATAACATGAGCTCTTGCTGCAAGGCGTTTTATATTGGCTGCCTAGAAGAGATGCTTGACTTTGTTGGGAATGATTTACACTACAATAAATGACAAAGACTGATGCTATAATCCTCAATCTTCAAAAAAACAAAAAAAAAAAGTGCAAGAACCCAGTTTTTTGTATTCACAATCTTAGGGTGTTAATTTTAAAGAATAATATCAAATTTAACCATGGTAATTTGCCAAAACAATAAGATGTGCAATTGTTTCAAGAAGCTTTACCAAGTTGATATTCCATGCATATCTTGAACATTTCCTTCAAAATTCTGTTCTTTTTTTTTTTAAAAAAATATTGTAATCCCTTTATGTCCCTTGCTTAAATTATACACCATTCTCTAAACGAAGCAAACTATATAAACAATAGTTTATTTCTTTGTATCGATGGTATCTGAATATGTACAATGATGCATCTAAATAGCCTATTTATAACTTTTGTGCTCATGCAGAGTGCAGGGTACATGCTAGTTTTATACATGACAAGTGGCTGGTTCCTGGTTAGGCAAGACATGATGAATAAGAAATTCTCCTTGGTCAACATGCTTGGTATTTTGTGTGCCCTGATTTAGAGAATGCTTAGTCTATAGTTAGATACCTAAAACTAGTGACAAAACAGTTTGACTGATAATCCAACCTGCTGACTTATGTGCCATGATAGCAGTATTGTTCCCTTCTAAAAGTTTCATGGCACATCAACTCGTGAGCACCAATTATGTTATTAAACTTTATTTGTCAATTGTTGTCATCTTTTTTGCATTCTTCTCATGAAATTTTACCATTCAATCTAATAGGTAGGCAATGACAATTGGTTTGTGCCTTCTTCTCATGTGATGTTGCCATTCAAGCTAATTTGTTAGTTGATATAGAGTTAAATCTCAGTCTTCATATTTTTTTGCTAATTATAGACTTATTGCATGTTCTACTGTAGTGACGGAGATTTTATCATTCTCAACAAGCTCATGTTTTTCATTTGGGATTGTAATCCTGTACATGTGAGCCAGGATCATGTGCAAGATGACTTGTAATTGTGGGCATGTATTCTAAATTTGTCCTTTGGATACTAAAGACTTCACATGTTGATCAACATTAACAAGTTTTTATAAACATCTCTAGCTCTATATGTAGATTTGGAATGTCTTGGTTTGTTTATATGTTTTGGAGTTGTAGATAAGTTTCTTCATATGTGAGTTATGAACTAATCCTATTCTTCATGAGTTATAACATATTTTGCTTTACATAAAGTGTTGTTGATAAATTTATATGATCTATGTCTTGGAAAGTAACTGATATAATTACAGATATATGCGTTTGTGTATAACCAATTTAAAGTTAGGATTCTGTTTTGGATGAGTTTCTTTATATGCAGGTGGATGTGTTGTTTATATCCAAGTTATGGCTTATGAATGGGATTGTATCCAAGTTTATGGTTAAACTTAAACCTGATCTAGTTGAGGTCAATTTTTTTGCATATGGTCTGGTCAAAACATGCAGTTGTCACCTAAAAGAACCAAACTTTCTGAAAATTAAACAGAGCCAGCGTTCATCACACTAAGGCTAATTAAGTTTGTATGACTCTAAGGCTGACATTAAGATTAAATGCTGAATAAAACTATTTTAAACTATTAATCCATACAATTTTATAACAACAACAACAACAACAACAATAATAATATGTATTAAGAAAACTTACAGAGACTAGGACCTAAATCTGAGAAGAATAAGACTAGAGTACAATATCGGGGAACTCAAACATAAATTCCTTCCTTTGATCTCTTGCTATGGCAATGTTGGTTTTCTCAGGTGTTCCCTCACAATGCATTATTTGGGTCACACCAATTCAGAGCTTACTGGTTTCTGGTTGCAATCAGCTTAGGGCTTTGGTGCATACCCAGGTTTCAGTGTATCCTTTAGGGATCAGATCTGCTCCTTATCTCAGGTTTGCTGTGGCAGTGAACTAAATGGATTTCTTTGCTCAAGGTTATTAATTGGGTGGTTTGCTTTCAATATAATATTGTTTCCTTTACTTCTTATTTTACTGAAATGTTCTCAGGTTCTCATGCCCTTTTGTATATTCCATGGATCACTAGTTGTGTTCCAAGCCTCTTGTTGAAGGTCAACAACCTGGTCACATTATGCATGACTAATAGGGGGTGCAGGTTTAAAGTGCTGAAATCAATGTTTTCCAGTAAACTGTTGAAGTTGGATGAGTTGTTGCCACTGTCAAGATTATGCTGGTCTCATGCTTTTGCTTATTGGTGGGATACAATTAATTGTTTTACTACCATACTGGCCACGTTAAGGTCTTTTGCAGCTTACTTCAAGTCTCTGTCTCCTCATACCTGGTTAAACATGGTAGTTGATTTGTGGCATATACTACAGGGTCATTTACCTGTAGGAATTCATGTTGGATTCTAATTCTAAGCTCTTTTGGTATTATAATTTTCAGGGACACAGGGTTACCCTTGCCTTCAATGGTCCTTAATTGCAATAACAGCTTATATTCCCGCACTCCATATGTCAGAAAAAGAAGAAGAAGAAAAAGAATGGGAACACAAGGGATTGTCGGTCAAAGGGATCAGATCTCATTATCCAGGAGGGAATCAGAAATCATCATCTGGGACCTTCTTACCAACGTCCTTTATATAAGGTTATAACACCATGACCATATTACAAATGGATGTAATTTGAGTGATGCCGCATTGTCCCATTACCAAATGGACCAATTCAGTCACAATTGCTGCAGGAGATAAAGAACCATGAACCATCTCTCCAATTCTCCTTAAACTGGAGAGGATGCAAACTCGGTTATACAAGAATGACTACCTGCACCCTAAAAATTTCCAAGTGGGTGAATCCAATCCAACCATGCAAGAGATCAAACATGCAGAGCGCTCTCTGTTTCTACCGTACACAATTAGTCCAATCAGAAAGATTTGGAAGACAGCATAATTCAGAACTGACATAAGTAACTTCTCTTCATCTTTTCTTACTGTTTACAAATGACAGTTACTATAACATACAAAAGCCTTCAAAATTAGTAGCGCAAAGGCCAACGAGCATGCCAGCGGGTTCTTGCGTTCGGTCACATTTCAACTCAATGACCTCGACTTCAGGCAACAAATTTCCTGTCCCACACCTTCGTAAAAAGTTGATACCACAAGATGATTACCCCGTGAAAAATAATCAATCCTTCCATGGATCACTCTCAGCCCGCACCTCTGAAGGTTCAATCACCTCTGCCTCAGTGGTTTCACCAGAACCTGATTCAGCACTTGCTTCTGCATCAGCTTCTTCGGTTGCTGCTTTAGATTCCAGTCTTCCCATCTTCCACCAAGGGCAATTGCCATCATCTCATAAATCTTGCTCCCCAACTCAGCCGGGCTGTCAGGCTGGATGAAGAGAAACAAGCACAAGGAGCATGGATCAGCACAATTTCTGCTGTGGAACCATAAGCAAGGAAAGTGATTTGATTCACTTACAGTGTATCCACTTGAGATTAAGGCAGTATCATACAATAAATCAACAGCTCTCTTAGCTTCATCACTGCTCGGGTCATTCTTGCAGGCAGCCTGCAAATAGTCTACATTAGAAATGGTGAAGAGCTGTAGAGCAGGCCACAGTACCGACAAACTTGGGCTGATGACAAACATATTTAGAACAAAGTATCTGCCTCCCTGACCATATATTCATCGAAAAGCACCCGCCCCATGTAGCACAAAAGATTTGACACCATGTTGTATGTCTAACTAGGACAATGAACTGCTCAAATATTCAACAAGCAAAAAATTCTAGTCAAACAATCTTACATTCAAGTCTTTGATGATGGGATGATCTGGATTGATTTCTAAGATTCTTCTTCCTCTCATGAATTCTAAGCTTGATGTGTCGCCAAGAGTTTGAGCTTTCATGAGCCTATGAACCACAAGTATGTATATATCATAATTTAGAAAAGCAAGCTTAGAAACATGGATGTATCAAAAGATAGAATTACTACATGATTAGATTAATTTTTCAAATGAATTTTTAGCAATTTATACTTTTGAGTATACCTTTCCATGTTTGCAGACCATCCAAATTTGCCAGAAACAAGAACACATGGAGAAGAACTGAGCCGGTTTGATACTTGGACTTTAGCAACCTTATCACCTAGCTGTTGCTTTATCCAATCACATAAAAGATTGTATTCCTGTTTGCTTTCTCTTTCTTTTACGTCATCCTCATCACCTAAATCAAAATTCAAATCATCAGCAGATGCACATTCAGAAACTAGATAACAGTAAAAGAGAAGATGCAAATTGAATGCTCCAACTGATCATTTGTCAGTTATTTCAGAACACTCACCCAATTCTAGATCTTCCTTACTGATATCGACAAACTTTTTCTCTTTGTAGGTCTGTAGGTTCTGAATAGCGACCTCATCAATTGGCTCTACCAGATATAGAACCTAAGGAAGCAAAAAAAGGAAAAGAAAAAAAGGACAAAAAAGGAAAAAAGGAAAAAAAAGAAAAGAAACAGGAATAATTATTCAAAATAGTCAAACAAAGCAATTTAACAATAGTTGCTCAGTGGATATCCATCTGGATGCTTACTTCAATATCTTTCTGGACCAGCTTCTCTAAAAATGGCGCAGTTTTGGCACTTTTCAAGCTGTCTGTGGCCAAATAATAGATAGCCTTCTGGTTCTCAGGCATGTTCTCAACATACTGATCTAAGCTTATCAAATCTTCCTCATTTTTAGAAGAATAGAAGCGCAACAAAGGAGCAAGGCGCTTGTGATTTCCTGAGTCCTCAATACATCCCAGTTTGATAAGCTTGCCGAAATTCTCCCAGAACTTCTTGTAATCCTGCAAAACATTAGTAGTTAATTTTAACATTAGTCTCATATAGTATGATGAAATCCTACATTCTTCCAAAAGAGAATGGGATTTGTTCAGAGAGAGGGAGAGAGGGAGGGAGGGAAGAAAGAGAAAGTCCAATTAAGACACTTCTCACCTCCTTGTCTTCACTTTCAGATATTTCTTGGATCATATCAAATGTTTTCCTCACAAGCCTTTTCCGCATAATTCTCACCTATCAATATAAAATATACATTTAAAAGAGTTGTCAAGATGAAAGCAAACTAAAATACATCAAAAGCCTAAACCAATATTTATAATGCATGCATTAAGACATTGCTTACATCAATACTAAGATGGCCAAATAACCTAAGATATATATGGTGTATACTAAATAATCTAAGATTTAAAGTGTCTACATCAAAATATCAGATGACTTACTATTCGGCTTTCTTGAAGAATCTCGCGAGAAACATTGAGAGGAAGATCATTCGAATCCACCACACCCTTCACAAAGCTCAAGTATCGAGGGAACTGCAATTGGACTACTGAATTCAGCAACTAATTCAACTCAGATTTCAACATGCAGGTCGAAAATTAACATGCATGTACATGGAGAAATCTATGATCAAACTAACAATTTATTTACTCAACCTTGCATTTGAATATGGGCTACATACCAGTTCACCATCAAAATCATCTGAAATAAATACACGTTTGACATATAAGCGAATATTCTTTGTCTTGGGATTTATTATGTCTTCATTGTTAAGAGGTGCCATTCCTGGTATGTAAAGAACACTCCTGAATTCCACCTCCCCCTGTTATGTAATGAACTGAGTCAATTTCACAAAAAAATCACCTAGAAAATGAATTGCCTAGAAGCTTTTATAAATCAGCCCAGTAGACTTCCAGAACCACTCACCTCTGTGGTGAAGTGAGTATATGCTAGAGGATCCAAGAACTCATTGAACGTCTTCTTATAGAATTCATTGTATTCATCTTTCTGAACTTCTTTTGGATTTCGCATCTGGAAACAACAAACAGAAAAATAAACCCGCTTTAGCCTTTGCTAATTTAGGTGATGCATGTCGGCAGAGAGACAAATTTGGATCAAGAGATCAAGTTATCAGAAAGCCAGAAATTGATAGAATATGGGGACATTTAAGGGAAAAGTTGCCTAAGACAATGTTTATTCTCATTGAATGTTTTGGAGCATTTGTATTCAAAACGTTACCCATATAGGCTTTGTTTCATTTGCCAATTCCCAGTCCCAATACTTCTCAGTAACAGTTTTCTTCTTCATCTTCTTTTCACCCTAACAACAAACAGGAAATAAGTCAGCCTCATTATATGAAGGCAATTTACCACAAGCTGTCAACCATCAAAACACTAGTTACCTCTGGTTTTTCTTCTTCACCCTCTTTTGGAGGTTCCTCTTCTTCCACCTATCAAGAAATATAAGAACAACAAGAATTGAAAGATGCTTATTGATAAAGATTTTCTAAAAGAGGGATCAACAGAAAAATTTGGCATGCCCAAACTACATTCTCACCTCTACAGTTCTTGATTTCTCCAGCCAAGTGTATATAGGGAAGGACACAAACTGTGAGTAGTTCTTGACTAATCCCTGGATCTTTGTGGGCTCTGCGAACTCAAACTTATCATCTGGCTGATGAAGTAACAAAATTATAAGAGTCCTATTGAGTAGATCCGTGTAACCCATATAAAAGGCTAGTAGAGTTCATACTCTTAGATAGAGAGTAACTTGTGTTCCACGCTTTAGCAACTTATCAGGATCAGTCTCTTCTCGTATCACATATGAGCTACTGTCAGCCACTGCTTCCCAGACATACTGCTTATCTGATTTTGGACTCTTAGTTGATACAACAACCTATTCAAAATGGTTTTGCATTTCAAAAATAAAGGCCATTATTTTAGCAACATCACAAAAAATGATAGCAAAAAAAAGGAGTAAGAAAATGCATCTAATGTGAATTTACACACTAGCAACCGCAAATTAAATATTATTCAACAATGACAAGTTCCAAACCTTGTCTGCAACAAGGAAAGCTGAATAGAATCCAACACCAAATTGACCAATTAAACCATTGTCTGCCCCAACATCCTTGTTCTCCTATACATATAAAGATCTTAAATTAGTGATCTAAAGACTGAAGCAAGAGCCAGCTAGGTTTACCCACTAAGCAATACAGTAAAATAACAATGTTATATTATTAAGTCAGATATCATAAAGAACAAAACAGTACCTTGAGAGCACTTAAGAATTTGGAAGTTCCACTTTGTGCAATGGTCCCAAGACAATCGATAAGCTCTTCTTTGGTCATTCCAATGCCAGTATCACTACAATTTCAAACATTTTATTATGTACTGTAGAATTAGAAGCAAAAGAAACAAAGGGAGTTAACTATCCCACCTGATCGTAATTGTCCCATTATCTAGATCAGGCTTAATGCGTATCTCCAACTCACCACCATCACCAAGTAAGAAGGTTCAGTCACACTTAAAAATCTCAGCTTATCCAGTGCATCACTTGCATTACTGAAAAAGACGACATCAATCAGCAGTAGTATCAAACAGCACAAAAAATAATTTATGTAGGACATATAAAAGAAGAAACTCTCATTGCATGAAAATAAAGTACAATCAGATATGTCCTATAAAGATAAACTGATTGTCTGGTCCTAAGAGCAGTATTTCCTGGACTTGAACAAGGTAGCAAATTATTATCTGCATTGGGAGTTATTCATCCATACAAAACATTATGACTCTCTTGAAACTGCATCCTTTGCCTGCAATGTTAGAACACAGATAATAAAAGTTTCAAGCCAGTCCTATCTGAAAAAAAGTGAGGCATGCTGGTTTGGTATGGATTCCTTGGCAGGTTTAGAATTTAGAGAATACTATTGTTAATATTATGCTTATAACTTCTGGTTTTCCAAATATGGTGGGCATGTCCTACAAGCTCAGGGACTACATGACAAAAACAATGCTGACACCAACTCAGGGAGAATAACAAATGTCACCTTTTGAAGCCTACAAACAGGTGAAATGCTAATTTTTTGTTCATAAATAATGCTACAAGGATCCAGCAAGTGGTGTTGTTTATAATAAAGATTTTAGGATTTTGCAGAGGTGCCTGCTCATATTAGAAGAAACTATGTATGAAAATATATGGTGCTGATTACTGGGCTCATGCGGATTTACCAGGATGTCCTCAGAAGAGTTCTTTCTACCTCTTCATCAGCTCTACCTGTTCCTCAGCCATAGTTAATATTTGCATGTTATTTTTGCAGCACATAGGATCACCTTTTCATCTGTAGGGCAATTCTGAATACCGGCAATCTACTAAAAAAGGCTCCATTGTTCATTAGTCTGTTGGAGCATTGTTAGTGCATATTTAGCTCCCTTAAGCTGGAATTTCAATTTACAATAATTTTGGATACATGGCTCTACATCTTCCTTTGGTATCAGTTTGGTTTAAGCAAATAACATCTTACAAGCTGATATCCCCCCTTTACTCGATGAACAAATCCTCCATAGTTATTATTCTGCTTTTAGCATGTCTTATGGTATTCTTTGTCGTTTCATAATACTAAATTTGATTTCTTATTAATTTCTACTTGAAAGCTTTTAAACATACAATATGCAAACAGGATTTTACATCAACGGATATGTTGCATGAGATGATATACTTTTCTTCCTGCATAGGCTTAAGCATCAATATAAAATAGCTGACATTCAGACTAGAAGTTTGACACATGGTTAACTAACAAGTGGGTGGTAATCAAACCCCATGCCTTTAAGATTCCAGAAATTTATGATCGACAAAAAATTGCCACGATCACCTGATATAATTTTCTTGTAAAATAAGAAAAAGGAGATTGACAGGAAAACTGTCAACAAAATATATTATTCTAAACCCTTTGATTAAGATGCATAACTGAATTTTTTTTTTTGTCACCATTCACACCACATTTGAACCGTTTAAAGCCATCATTTTGCTTGCATATGCAGAAAGGAAACATAGAAACAATCATTATTTGACTATTTTCATCTATCACCAGTAAGTATTCAAATTTCCTCCATGAAGCATATTTTAGAAATGAAGTAGACAAGCAAAATAATGCTTTCAAAATGTAATAAATATATAAAGAACCAGTTCAAACTTATAGGGTATTCTTGCTTCTTGAAATCCATCTATTGAACAAACTATTGGAAATACCCATTGACTGGCCTATTACTACTTGATGCAAAGGATGCATAGAAGCATTTGAAGAATACTGGAGCAATGCAAGTACAAAATCAGATTAGTGAAAGCATATATTCCACATGACTGTCATGCCAGATCTTTGAAAATACATCTAGGGTAATTACCAATACCAACCTTACAAGCTCGCGAAGAAACACTTCTTTGTGGCTGTACAAACTATGAACTATCAAATCCAATAGGCGGCTGACCTGCAAATATCATATGTAGAACCAACCGCTTGTGAAATAATAAGTATGAATCAAATTAACAGAAACAGGTCAAACATATAACAAAAATGCTCAGGATGAACAGACAGAATGGGAGTTCCTTTGAGAGAAAAAGACCGCAACTTTTAATTGACAACAGAAAAATTTCAACTTTCAAGAACAGAGCTCAACAGAAGACATAAATCGGATAAGACCATTTCAGAAAAACGCAAGAAACCCACTCCAATCCACAACCACTAAAGAATTAATAAACTAGAGCAATCTAACGAAAGATAACGACAAAAATCTCAACTTTCATCAACAAAACTTAGAGAACAACAAGCAGCAAGCCGAAATTAAGAAGATAAAGGAAACCGCACCTCCGCCTGGTACTCAAACTTCTCACCAGAAGCCTCCTCCGCTTCCTTATCCGCAACAGCCGCGTCACACCGGACCACCATCCGGCTCTCCCTCTTCTCCAGTTTCCATCTCAAGCCAGCAGAAGGAAGCCCTTCCTTGGAAGCAGGGATGGGGGCACAAACGAACTTCTAAACGACACAGCTCTCCGAGGATTGGAGACCAACGGGGAAGAAGGGAAACCGAAGGCCAAGACAGAGGAGGTGCCCAGGCTCCGGCTGAAGACGGGCGCCATGGATGCAGTGGCGACTGCGAAAACCTAGAATTCTCGAACGGCTCAGAATGGAAACCCTTGCGATTTGGAGAGAAGCGGACCGGGAGGTGCAAAACCCTCGCGAGATAGATGTGGGTTCAAGGGGACGAAAACGGAAGAAGGGACAGAGGGAGCATTCTAGAATACGAGCACGAGATAGGGATGCACGCTACCATTTCAAAGTACAAGCATAAGAATTAATATGCGACAGCTTGATCTACCGTTGCTAATGCTTCAAAGAAAAGATCTTGTCCGTTTATCAATTTCCCACATAGCATTTCTATGAGCAAATGAGGTAGAGGTGAACATGTGTTTAATATTTTATTATTTTCTCTGAGGGGTCCCCTTCTCAGGGTTTGTAAGGCGCGGATGCTGCCACGTCAGTTACCCAACATGCGTGAACCGATCATTAGGAACTTTCGAGACGTGGAAGGAAGGTATGAGTTGGCACGAAATTGGCAGTTTTAGCGGGGGGTAGCTGAAAAGATCAGGATCAATGTTGTGGATGGATTGGAAAAAATAGCATAGGATATTTTCCGGTGCTCGCAGGGAAAGAATATGGGTGGATGTTTCCGATGGCGGCGAGTTGGAAGTTTAAATATCGGAACGGAGCACAGATAGATCAGATCAGATTAAGAAAAAATTTGATCCGACCGAATTTAATTGAATTAAAAAAAATTCATCATTTATCATATATAAATCATTTGAAATCAAAATTAACGATTTGCAGTGGATTCGGATGGATTATATATGTTTGGATTTCAATATTGATCCAATATTATTTTAAACATCGCAGACCAATACATTATTCAATTCATATAGAAGTTAAGATATAATAATTTCATAATATCTATAAATCAGTACAAAATATATCATAATTGTTTATTTTAATTTTTAAATAATTAATATTAAAATATTATATTGGTCGGTTGAGTTCGATTTCATATGAATTAAAAATATATAAATCGAATCGATCATAATTAATTGAATTTTTTTATGAATTACAATTCAATCCAATCCAATTCAAATCTTTCAACCGATCAAAATGGATGTTATCAGATCTCAGATTGGATGGATTTTTTTGGATTTCGATAATTTACTCAGCCCTATTGAATACGTTGCATGTGGCGAATGATTTGGATAAATCTAAAGTTGAAGATATTAATGTATATTCTGTGACCCTTGATAAGGTTGCCATAGATTCCTTGATAGAGGGTTGTCGGGACAGGGTGTTGAAAGCTGGTGGCAAGTTATTGTTATCCTTTCTATTCCTATTGCAGAACGACTAGTAGCATGGTTAGAATTTTAATTGGAATACATGATTTTCAGGCTCCATAAGTGTGGTTGGAAGATGAACTCTAACCGACAATAATATAGGCAATTGCCTATGTTACATGATAAGATTCAATAAAAATCAACCAATAGGACTTATAAAGTGACTCACATATTGAGAAAAGCTACTCAAGCCACAGACTATATGGCCAATTGTACTATGGAAGGGGATGTGAACTGGCTGCAGGATACCGTCTGACTCTTTTTTTGTAGGTGCTCTAATGACTGATAGCAGAGGGGTTGCCCTTCAACGGGGTGATTAATGATGTGTGCAAGTATATTGATAACAATACTGTTATTGGAATTTTGAATGGTGCATGTCGATGTGGGTATCCATTCTAATGTGCCGGTCCCATATGATTGATATCATAAGGCCCATAGTGCAACCTTATGTGTGCCAAAGTCCAATTCACTGGAGAGATGGTCAGCACTTGACAAGTGGCCGTTTTAATCGGTATCCCTTGTGCCTAGATAAAATGGGTGGCTCTTCTAAGTCATTGTGTAATCTGAATATATGTGACATATTGCCAGTATTATCAGGAAAGGAGGGTACACTCATGAAGCCGAAGAAGCAGATATGCCTAATTATATTTAAAGTTATTGCTTTTTCAGATGCTTGATTGATTCGTCTATCTAAAATTAATTTGTGGTGGTTCCTCATATTATAATCTTATTAGCTATTATAAGTTACAGTACAGCATGTGGGCTAATTTGCACACGTATCAGAGGCTGTGTTCATTTCCTAAGCTATATTGAGATCTCTTCTAATTTATGGTCAAGGCGCTGAGTTGATGGCAGTGGGAGTTTTATTCTTACCCACATGGGACATTAGTGGCACAAGAGCTTTATCTTTAAACAAATGCCAATTTGTTTATGCTAAGCTATTCAGACATTTTAATATTCTTAGCAAGCTTATGATGATGGCTGCCTTTATCTCTGATTCAGCTTTTAATCCCGGATTTATGTATCGGTGGAGTCTCTTTCAATATATCAATGCTCTCATTTAGGCTCATTGTTTTCGAAGGCCCTGTACTGGGAACACTCAGTGGCATGATCCTTTTGGCAAGCTGATTCTGATAGGGCTTTATTTGTATGTTTGGGTGCATGGTCATTGAGTTTGGTTCCACTTTTATAGTTGGTTGTGGCTTCTCTTACTAATCTTCAGGTTTATATATGAAACTAATTTTATTCATGCAGTGCGCATGGATTATAAAATCACATCATTGATTATGTGATAAAAAATAATTTATTAAAAATATTTTGGATGAATGGTAAGAAATGTCCATTCATATTTCGAAGATCAATAACAGCAGATTTTAATCGCCTAATTAACTAAACATATATAGATTTCAATGCCATCTATTAATGACCTAATACTTGCATTTGATGCTGAAAGAATGGTTAGATAGAAGAGTCCTGATATGTAATATATGAAAAATTGGTTTCAATCCACGTGATATTCATGGATGAAAATTTACTGCTGACGTGGATAGCTTATTCGACCACTCTATTTTGTTTCATTTTCTATTTTCATATATATATATATATATATATTCTCACGGGTATTTCTACTTTGTAAGGTTGTATCACTATAGTACCCTCTTTGTTTTTGCCTCTCTTATAAGGATATGCTATAAATTTATGTTGTGTTTTTTATCTTAATACAACTTTTGCTCCTCACTTTACCAACAAAGATATTAGAATACATGGCCTGTGTCATGCACATATTTTATATCTACTTTAGTAACAATGGCGAATGGCCCCGTATACAAGAAATTATATTTCACACAATATGCATCACATGACGATACACCACATCAATCACCTCGTCCACCTCATCTCGTTCATATAGGCCCATGCTCATGCACTTCTCTCATATTATGTCTATGGTGCACTTGACATTGGATATAATTTCTCCTGAAAGCAATGCAACTTGGGCCCGAAGAGAATCCTATCATAAGCTATCCATGGGCTTTAAACACTTTTATTTCTACTTTTTATTTTATTTACAAAGAAATTTCATTCAAAAGTTATTCCAAATTTGTAACATCAACGTCGGCTAATAGATTGATATGCATGCGGCCAACCATGATCACCATATGTGGCATGAGCCTTGATTCAACAACTCACCATTTTTTTTTCTTACTGGAATTTTATTTGTGAAGTACGATGACCCCATCTTCCATGGATCCAGGCATCCAGCAGGTAGCTAGTTGGTCTGAGTGAGCTCAAATAACTTGCAACAGTCCATTCCACTTCCATTAGAATACTAGGTAGCTTAAACATCTCTGTGAACGTCAGCAAGTCCTTTCATTCCTACTTAGAGAATGCAAATTGTTGATACCACGAAGGCTATTGCATTGCTGAGCCATCCATCTCTGCCTCATTCACTTTTCACTAGGATGAGTATTATTTTCCAAGGCCGCTTAGGAGAGGTGTTGTCTCTATAATACAAGTATACCTTTTGTTTAGAGGAGATTCTAAACCAATTAACAGGACATGCGACTCTAACCAAGTCATTTTCACCAACATCCGCCCTGTAAGGCAGGACTCAATTTGCACCATGAATAACATGCCATTTATATGGTGATGCGCATGCAGTTCTGAAAACAGTTGCAGAGGTCAATAGGAGCTTGGATCAATGGCTGCACTCTTTTTATTTGTTTACATAAATACCTTTATTGTCTCTCCAGGAAGAAGGGATGAGAGGGGATTATGTCCCATTTATTGATTTTTATTAGCGGCAGCATGAAATTACATTTTGATCAGTAATATTGTTCTTAGCATTGCACAGCAAGGAAACATACATGAACATATCTTACAGGACAATGCTTAGCAGAACAGCATTGGGCAGTGAGTCCCATGGTTTTGCACAAAAGAGAGACTTCTGTGGATGTCTATGATTCAATCAAATTAAAATTGTTTGAAGTTAAACTAAGAATGGGAATAAATCTGCATACTGCTTTCTCCTCTTGAAAACATTGTCAACGACTCAGTGATAAACTAAGAGTGCAACGACATGATGGTTGCCAAAAAGAATGGAAATAACATGATGGAAACAACACAGATAACCAGATGGTGCACTTGCATCTTGATTTAGACATTTTTTGCGGCTGTCTTGTTAGAAAGTCGAAGTCTTCACAAATGACATTACATGCATTTTACTACTCGAAAAGGAGGCCAGCATATTTAACAAGAATTGCTTAAATTTGGAAATTATACTCTTTTGCATCTTGAATTCATCAAACTTTCCCAAAAAGTATCAGTTTAACTTTCAGAAAAAGTGCATGGCCAAGCTCACAGAGGTTGTCTATACTTGTTTCCCGTGGTTTGAGCCTTTCAGGCTGCAGCTATGCAGCAAAAGAACAGGTTATCAGGTTATTCTAACCAATGAATATTCTCTCATGTACACCACGCTGATGCGGGCAGCATGCAAAGTTGGGCAAGGAATACTACCTACTTCCAATCATGGTTGCCTTTCTAGATGTGAAATCTCAAAAGAGAAAAAATTGGGGGATTTTGATCTAAGATGCTAATTTCAAATAGTCACAATATCTAAAACAAGTTATTGACAAAATTATTACAAATAATGAGAGCATTGAAACTCAAAAGTCAATATTCAATCACTATAAAAAAAATTAAATCACAAAATTATGTGTAGTTCTGATTCACAATGTTGATTCTGATGCACATGCTCATCACAAAACAGGCAAAGCTAAAAAGTTCTCTTGGAGCAGAGAACTACATAGGAAAGGGTTGTTAGAGGGTCAGGCCTGGCTGACCACATAAAAAATCTTGAAATAGACCCATCTGGAATAGCAAAAGATCAAGTTTTGGTCCATTTTTAACAGCATTCCCTAGAATACCAGACTGATGGATGCCATATATTATAAATATTATCTGGCTGCTGCACACCTGACAGTTATCTGACTACATGGATAGTGCATAGAATAAGGCTAATCCATTGGCAGTGGTTGAGAAGCACTTCACCGAGGAATTTTCATAGACCTAGAGTAAGATAAAGTTTTATAATTTAATTCATGGAAAGAGAAAATATATATCAAAAGAATATATCAACTATTAAAGAGGATTTAAAACCCTTATAAACTGATGATATCAATGTGTTTGAAAACCTTGAAAGTTCAATCATATTTTCAGAACTGATGCAGCTCTTTAACATTGTATCTAAAGATAAGCCACGACCATCTGAACAAAAGATTCAAATAGACACTTGCCAATAAAATGAGCATTAGAATTGAAATAGCACCATAAGTCACAAAGTGAAACAAGAACCGTATGGCCAATGGTGCAATAATTAAGGACCAACTTTGTTATGCTTCTTAATCAGCACTACCTGACTTGGTAAAACTACATTGGTCTTTTCTATTTAAATTGACAATAATGAGCTCATGGAATAACTTCTTGCAAGGGCTAATAGAAGCATAGTGGAGTACCATGCCCCCAACCTGTCCACCTATTATATGTAATACATGCAAGAAGCTAGAGAGTATTGTGCACAAGGAGATTACATGCAAGAGATAAGCAATACTTCAGAAATTGCTTTTGATTCATTTCACCTTACAACTAGTGTACCCAGCCACTGTGATATACATGAATGAAGCGCACATATATTCTGCTCCTTATCTTTCAAAATATAATTGCACTTTCCTCCAATCAGCAACAAACAGGCTGACAATTCAGTATATAGAGTAGAACCAGATTCTATCTGACAAGAAAGACACCATGTTCCATTATTTTCAATATCTTGCAATCAGATCTTTTTAGGGAGGTATTAGAGTTATCCATGCTGTTATGAATGGCAAATAATTTGCCATTCACAAGAGGAAACAAAGAAAACAAAGCATACTGCCATGCACCGAAACCAGACAAAAGAATTACTATACTGAATTTTCTTATTGTAATCATAATATATCATTTTCTACTTTGCTTCTGTCAGATAGCTGATCTCACGAGGCAACAAACCAAGCTCAAAGGTAAAGTCAACAATCAAACTGAAAAATCAGATGGAGGGCTTTAAGATATCCACGTGATTTTTATGTGCACCGAATCCCTTTCAATGGACAGTAACATACATGCTAAGCAAGATTGATTGCATGACAGAGAAGAATAAAAATGAAAAGAAGAAATTTCTTGTTCTATGAGCCTGACAACAACAAGCTGGTTAAATTAAACCCTATTATTTTTTCCAACAAACACGACAATATGAATTTTCCATCACCAAGACAATCCACCCAACCCATATATTAATCAGAAAGGAAAAACAACCCAAACCAAGCACTGACCTCTGAATACCTCAGGCCCCGGAAGCTTTGTCTTTGAAACAGTCGATATTGCACAACCCCACCGATCTCATCATATCTCCAAAGCTGCCACCATTTGATTACAACAGTCAAGAGAGAACCAGACAACACAAAAACCACAGAACACAAGAGATATATATATATACACATATGACAGAACACAAAAATTTGAAAAAAGGAAGAAAAATCTTAGCCAGTCATTTAAGTTTTATCCGACCGATCAAAGCTTTTCCTTGGTTTCTCTGGCTGGTCCATGTTATCCTTCGAATTGTCAGAACGATCAACACTTCTTCTTGATTTTTCTCTCCTATCAGTGCTGGCTCTTGACTTGTCTCTCCGATCTGTGCTTTGCCTATGTTTCTCTCTGCGGTCAATGCTTGGCCTAGACTTCTGCTCTGTGCTCTTCCTTGAAAACTCCAAGCTGTCGGTGCTTGGCCTAGACTTCTGCTCTATGCTCTTCCTTGGAAACTCCAACCATCGGTGCTTGGCCTAGACTTCTCCTTCTGGTCGGTGCTCTTCCTGGGAAACTCTGGATTATCGGTGCTAAGCCTAGACTTCTCCTTCTGGTCAGTGCTCTTCCTTGGAAACTCTGAACGGTCAGAGCTTGTCCTAGGAGCCTCAGAGAGATCTGAGCTCTCAGCTGATTCATTTTTTATTGCAGGTGACTTCTCTATGGCTGATATAAATTTCTTAGATGCCTTATATAGTCAGGATAAAGTTCCAAGTTACAATGGTTCCCTCCCTGAATCCAGAGAGGCTCAAACTTCTCTTTGCACAGTTGCCAAAGCTGCTTCCCATGGTAGAACTTCACAACATCATCATCAGTTCCCTGCAAACAAAAAATACACTTCACGATCCCAAAGACGGAGAACTTCTTGGGAAAGCAGTATTCTTATAGAAGAAATTCTTTAGGCACAGACAACCTAAAGAAGCATGCATGCTTATTTATTTATGCCAAAAATAAATAAGTTCATTTTCTTTCCAATATTTTTCAAGGTATATGTTGCCAATGCTGCACCAAAGATAATAAACACTTGTTAATATCATTTTGGAAGGAAACTCTTAATTTGGAATTTCCTATTTTTCATTTGCCTGTTCATGTCAAAACATCAGGTTTCTTGTATGACACAGAAATGACAAATATTGAAGCTTTTTTTTTCTAGGCTCTTTATTCCAGACACTGCCGTTATTTTACATCAGTTATCCATTCTACTGGTCAAAGCACATTGAACATCCATTTTTATGATGTAAGATTTTAAATGAACATCATCTTACACTGACATTATTCATATTGTTTGGTGATTGATAATTTGCACTTGATGACAAAAAGGATAGTTCCCACTGACGAATGTGATCATGCAACATATGACTTGAATGTGTGCAATTGAAGTTTTTCTACCATTCTTAAGGGTATGAATAGTGCATATAAGAACTGTAGTGCCAGCTATACAATAAACTTCTTTCATCTATTCTATTGCCCAGTAGTGACTGCAACTACATATCCATAAAACACGATATCAAGCTTTGATGGAAGGAACATTCAATACAACGAAGGTTGAAAAGAGGCACCTCTTATCAGTCATAACTCCTAAGTGAGTTATGAATTCAAATAATTGTTGCATACACTTGGTCATAAGTATCAAAATCTCATACAAATAATGTAATGTTAGTATGTTTTTTCTTTCCTTATCTAAATGACATATCTGATAAACTTCAAACTCACAAGTAAATAGAAATTCAAATATCAGTCAATAAAACTCCATCAGCAGAAATTTCTAACTCAAGATTTTTTTTTCTTAGTGAATTGAATGGTGCAAAGAATACCTAGAAAATGCTTGGGACATAAGAAACAAGAAAGTGTTGCTGAAGGCTGGAAAAAAAACATATGGAAGAATATAAGTATTAAAACATTTTCTGATGGGTAACTGTGAAGCCCGGCCGACCATGCCTGTTTTGAGCTGAGGTCGGCAAGCATTGCCAGCTTCAATTTAAAATTCCCCCAAAAAAAAATCATAACAGTGGAAAATGGAAATCATGATCCCTTGCTCTGATCATTCATTGAAGGAGACAAGGCTACCGACGGTGGCCGGTATACTCATCGTGGGCTGGTGGAACGGTCGATGGCCATTGGGAGCCGAAAACCAACAATTTAAATCCCACACATCCCTCGGCTAAATCCACCATCAACCCGTCTCCACCTCCCTCTCCCTTCTTCCTCACCTCTAGCAACCGCCGAGCTGCCGCAGTCAAGCCTCCATCACCCGAAAACCCCTCCCCTTCCTCCCAATCCTCTTTATCTCCTTCTATCCAGGAGCTTTTGAGTGTTTTTATTGCCGGAATTCTCTACCATCAGCCGCAACCCATCACCGCCACCACCTTCGATAAGCCCTTCTCGCTCCCCTTCTTTCTTTTGGCCTTAGGTGCCGTTGCCATGGCAGCAAGGGGCAACATCTTTTTTTCCTCCTCCCTCCCTTGTGCATGATCGAGCCACCACGATCGCCAGCACTCCGACTGCACTACCACCGCTGGCCACTCTAGCCACATCACAGTCAACCCCCACCCCTCCTCCCATCTGTTCTTCCTTAGAAAGCCACCAGGAGGTCCTTGGTTCAGCTTGGGAAGAAGAGAGAGAGAGAGAGGAAAAGAGAGAAAAAAGAAAAAAGAGAAGAAAAAGAAAAAAATATATAAAAAAATAAAAAAAATTAAATTCCTTGAACTCGAACCAAGATCATTAATTAATTATTGTTTGTAGAATAAAATTGGTTCAAGTTTGATTGAAACATGTATAATTTTTATTATTACTACCCAGTTTAATCTGAGATTAGGTCTTAATTTAGAAGCGATATCTGACCTATGAGCCTTAATTTTAGGAATAAGCCTGGTCCAACCCTATCGGAGGCCTCAGTATGTTAGATGGCAACATGTCTTAGCAGTCTAATCACCATCCAATCTGGCACAAAAGAGATCCAACCTTTTCGTGAACCCATCTTATTGATTGGGCTCCAATCTGATTGAGTTTAGATCAACCCGAACCGTATAGATCTGACTCATGAACCGACTGAAACCATGATCTAGATCGGGGCCAGACTGAGAGTTTCTTTCTATTCACCTTAATTTTCCTCGAATCGAAGGCTAATGAAAATTAGAATTGCTTGTGCTAAAACCTTCAATGTTAGAAGAACCGGATCTAGAGATCGGGTTGTGAGTCGAAGATTGTAATTTTGGATCCGATTGACTGTAAGTTCCATTTATCTCTGAAATTTTATTTAGTATATTTCATGTATTTTCAAATTCAAAATTATATAAAAATTATTGAAATGTTTAGAAAATTGAAAGTGTGGAGAAGTATGTATCTTCTATATAAAATGAAATTCAAAATTATGGATCAAGCATAATGTTATCCTGACATGGTTGTAAATTTTTAATATGATGATTCTTTTATGTTGCATGGTATTACACTTGTATGAACTTATGAATGAAAATATTTGCTTATTTTCAAAATAAATATGAAATTTATCGAAAACTGTTATGGAATAAGTATGTTGGTTATTATAAAATTATCAGAAAAACTCTCTAGTTAGATTATGATCTGGTCTAGCCAACGAGATTGATCATTGGACACACGATTAGAACTAGTTTCTCCTAGACTTAGCCAGTCGGGACTGATTGCTGGCAGAGTTAGTCCCTTTAGGCCTAGCTAGTTAGGACTGATCGCTGGCACACACTGATGCATCACGTATTTATTTTCAGAACTAATCTCTTTGTCCTATCACGAGATTAATCATGGCTATGTGAATTAGAGCTAGTTCCTTCTAGGCCCAGCCAGTATGGCTGCTCACTGGTACACGTTGATGGATCATGTATTTGTATTTACAGGCTAGTCTCTTTTGGATCTTGTCATGGGCTGATTATACCCATAGTCATTGAAGATTGAGTGAGGATTTTATGTTTATTGTTATGGATAGCATGTTTAAAAATTAAAATTAGGTTGGTACATGTATCTATTATTGCCAATTGTTATATTTGAAAATTTTTTTTTAATTATATTTGATCCTTTAGAGATATTGAAACTTATTGAGCCTGTAAAGCTTACTCTCTTTTTTTTTTTTTTCCTAGATCCAGAATAGCATATGGGGCTTGGGATCGAGTAGTAGGAGCCTAGGATCTAGAAGACTTTTGATTAGTTGTCCTACGGAGAATTGATTAAGTTCTAGTCATTATTACTAAGTGATTATGGTTATTGAATAAAAGCATTAGATTTTTTTGCTTGAGTTGGAATAATATACTGAAAGACTAGGCCTTGCATGTCCCATGGGGTGAAACCCTAGAGATGTGCAGCCATTTGTTGTGTGCCCGGCTCAGACCGTCGGGTCGGAGAATGACAGTAACATCAAATTAAATTCGATGTACAACCATCACCACCCTCCACCCAAAATTTAAGACCTGCATAAGTATATAGAGATGTAGATAGAAGAATGAAATACACAATGACAGTTAAGCTAGCCAATAGCTTTCTATACTTAAAACAAATAATTCGTTTATAATCAACCACTAGAGAATCAACATCTATGCATGTTGCAAACACAAACTCCATTCTATAAGTATATGAAGCACCACTAGAGGACAAAAACAATAACAAAATTATAACTATTATATGTTAAGAAATGATAAATATAAGATAATTGGTAGGAAAAATGAGGTTCCACTACTTGGGCTAGGAAACTGCAACCCAACATCAATGTGCACTTATAGTACAACCATGGCATTTCATAAGAATCCAATATCCAATAACTAACTAAGCAAAACTTCCATAACAGAGATTTCATTGGGACCAAAAGAATGACTCCAATTGACAAAAGGAGCGCAGAGAACCCAAACTACTTAGAGAATAAAAGATTTATAAGTGACTATTTGTACTGAGGCTAACCGAATAAACTTAAAATGTGATATGATGCTTTAGCAACACTTTCAGATAAATCAAGAGAAGTATTAATATAATGTACTCACATGAATTACCAGCACAGGACACTTGACATGTGGAATTTTCTCAATGTTCTGCAAAGATAACAAGAGTTCATGTTAATCTGCCAAAAGCATAAATTCTTTAGAACTAAGCAAAAAATGATATGCAAACCTTGTATATGTCAAACCAATATGTACGCTTCACAGGATACATCACTCGTAGACCAGACAAAATGGGACTATGTAGAACAACTGCTCTCAACTGAGGCAAGCGAGTAGCTAAATCCAAAGTGGGCCCACTGCCAACAGATTGACCATATAAAATGATATCTTCTTCGTGGGCTCCATATGTCTCCTCAAGGCATCTATAAGCAGCCTCAATATCTGCATAAGTATTTTGCTCGCTTGCCTGCCAGTAAAAGTACAAAAAGGTGAACTTTAGAAAGGTTAAAATAAATAAGCAGAACAAGAGCCAGCTAAGAACATAATTCCAACCTTTCCAGATGATTGTCCATAGCCAGAATAGTCATACCTGCAGAATTAGATATCCGTGTTAAAAAGGATATCCTTCACCACAAGCACGAATGGATTAATATGAGAAAGGAAAGGCATTGAAGACCTATGCAATTGGAGGCAAGAAACTGAAAAGAAACACAAACTTGGAGGTCCATCAGGCATCCTGTACCAAGTGCTAAGTCTGGGCACCAAATTCAATTAGGGCTGTCGAATGGATGAGCTGTTGACGAGTCAGCCCATGTTTAGTTCAAAATTCAGCTTGTTAAATTAGTAGATGAACCAAGATAGAGCTTGATTGGCTAGTTCGAGCTCGGCTTAGTTAAAGCTTGAAATATAAATATAAAACTAATTTATATATCAAACATTTTAGCAACTGTTTCTATACAACAAATATTGTATAACTATTATTATAACTAAATAATTTATATAAAAGAAAAGAAAATGTGATATATCCAGGATAATCAGCTTAAAGAGACCACAAGCTCTAACAGATCTCTTGAACAAGCAGTTTGCGAATTTGTGAACAGCTCGAGAGTGGCTCATAATTAAAGCAGCCGACTCAACTACTGTTTGTTTACACACCTAAATTCAATATTAGAAAGCAATAAGAGCTCATTTATTCAAAAGAAAGGGTTTAACTATTTAAGCATATTCACTTTAGCTTCACTCTATTGATCTCCACACACTAGAAAACTTTCCAATCTAGCATCAGTTAGTCTTTCCTTTGACTTGTCAGCAGTTCTTTGATAACTCTTGAGAAGCGCATTTGCTTCCATTTTCATATAGATGTTGCACCAGATGTTGGTGGAGTTCCCATGACATGGAAGTGGATACATGTGCAGATGGCTTCCAGCTAGAAGTTGAATAGATACAGCATTCCTCATGTGATTGTATTTACAGCACAAACATTTCAATACAGGGTCTCTGCGCAGAGAAAGTAGGGTAGAAACTATAACAAAGCTTTCTTCATGATAAAGCACAGACACATTGACCAACCTTACAATAAAATCCTTGAGTTTTTCTTCTTTCTATGTCTTGTTACTAGAAGCATAGGATATAGAAGCATTTGCCTTTCAATAAAGTCCATCCATGCGTTTTAAATCTCCTATCAGAACCTCCAACAAGGCACAGTTTGTGATCAATAGAGAAACCTATCAAAAATTGAAGTCATTAACTTTCAGTACAACATAGATAAATTCAAGTTTTATATAACTTCCTTAGCTTTCAATCCTTTTATCAACATAACTTTATGAGGCTTCCTATAGTTGAAATTACTTTATTCTGTAAACATCTTTCTGCTTATAATCATGATACAGTTTTCCTCTACTATGTGCAAACTTCTTTTGTTCCTTCACATGTCCATGAGCCACAAGTTAATCTTAATTTTAAATGACAATAAAAATTAATTAGTCAGCAGTTGCAGTTATATAACTTCATTTTGTATACTCATAAATATTCTAGCATTATATGTTAGGCTGACACTACAAAACAGGATTCCGAAATGTAGATATAAGGCATTCTCTAGAAAGTATTACTGGAGACGGTAGTCAGACAGACACGAAAACATGTGCAGGTCCCCCCCTGACACACATACAGGAAAAAGTAACAATAGAACTGCACTTTTGAATGACCAATGAGTGAAGTTATAAAACTTCTACACCAAAGTCTAAATTGCAAACTAAAATAGTCCATCCCTATTGTGTTGTTAAGCTAACAAATGACAGTATGGACTGAAATAAAAGAGCACAATAATTGCAGAGCTCCAATCACTGGTACCCTTCACATCCATTAGCCATTATTTAGCAGTGAATGCACTGCAATAAACCAGCATTCCCTCATCCTCACTGCTTTCTTCATCTGAATTATAAGCACAAAAATCCAACCTTTACATAACATTTTTTTAAAAATGTAAATTTTGAACTAGAAACTGAAATAATTTTCTTTTTTAAGAAAAATTACTGCAAAAATAACCATGAAAAGTTTGAATTTTCATTCATCTTAAAAGTTAATGATTACAATAAGTAAAATTAAACTTAAATCTGAGTGTAACAATAGACATTTAAGAGGCGTAACCTCTTAAATTCCCACCTTCTTATAACTTCCAATTTTCTTCTTTTCTTCTTTTTGAAAATTAACATGTATCCACCAGTCATGTTAGAGGAAGCAAACTGAGTTCTCCTCTTTAAATTGGTCTGTCTATCAATAGACTAAACTTCCAGAAATAAAGGAACCCATCACACTGAGACTACTTAAGGTAAATAAGGGGCAACGCAAAATTCACTGTCATGCTACATGTTAAAAACATTAATCCTTAACCCACCAAAAGCACCTCACCCGGTAAAAGACTTCAATATCATTAACTGATAAGAACAACTCACATTCGTAAAAGCAGCAACAAAATCAATCCAAAATTGCAACAGGTCATGGATCAATCAAAATGCACGAACTTCCAATCGCTTTATTCAAATGCAAATAACAATTAAATTGAGCTCTCAATTAAAATTGCCCATCATAGCATTAATAATCATCATTAATGTTGTTATATTTATATGCATAAGATTCAATAAAGTATTAGTTTGAAATACAATGATGTACTTGCAATTGTGTCTATCCCATTTTAAGTGGTGTTGCTTTTATTTCTTCAACAGCAAATGTTCTGACTACTATTCCATGGTCAAAAAAAGGAGTGAAAGCAAGAAATTGATATATTGATGAGAGTGCAAAGATCATGCTGCAAAAGTTTTCAACCACAAGAATGAATAAAAGGCAATATGTAATAATTAAGATCGGTGGGTGGTCTTCCAGTTTCAGTATCCAAATAGCATCTCACCACCCATTCATAAGCAAGAAGTCTACTATTTACGAATTCATTAATGCCCCTTCATGCCTAAAACAGATTCTGCCATCAAAACCATCATTTTCTAGTTCTTTGATCAAGATGAAAGAAAGAAACCTGACCATGCAACCATATAATTGTAATTGTCTTTGATGTTTCCAAAAGAAGGCGCCACACACCAATGTAAAGCATAAAGCTCAAAGGCTACAACCTAGGAACTTCTTTATCTATTTTAAATCCATCAAAAAACCTTCCTGATAATTACATTAACACTCTTGGAAACACAAGAGGCAAAGAAAATCAAATTAAAAAAAAATTCAAAGAAACACAAACCAAATATATATAAAAAAAAACTGACGCATGATTCTGCTAATCAGTCGAAATATATAGACTAGGAGCAAACAACCGTGTCCTTCCTATCATTTCAAAAGAAAAGAAAGAAAAGAAGCACAGTTGAACACATTATTCACACTTTTTTACAAAGACCACTCTAACTCACACCACTCAAGGAAGTTCAAAAGAAGTGCCATACCCATACTTTTCCACCTGTAGCTTAAGATTTTAAGACTGAATACAGCTATATGAGACAAAGAGGTAAATAGCACTCTAGTCTGTAAGGCTTCCTCAAAGAGGCTCAAAGAATTTTAAGTTGAACAAGCTGCTTACTCCATGCAAAAAAAAAAAAAAGAGAGCTCCTTGTTCCTTTTTTTAAAATACCGAGCTCCGAAACATCAACTTTCTGATTAGTTAGATCAGTTCCACCAAAATTTCAAACTACCAAAATTCAAACTTGAATTAAACTAATAACCTGGAGACTCATTCACTCCATCAAACGTGATCAGAACTTCCCGCTGTCTTCGTCACAATGTCTCGGCAGATATCAATAAAATCCTCCTTTGCATCAAAATCCAAACTTTAACACCCCCACCCCGGAACCCAAAGGGGGAAAAGAAGAAAAAGCAGCCCACCAACAACGTTCAGCAAAGAACAACATGAGAAGACTCCTCACCCCATCAAGTTCACTCGGAGGTGATGGCTGAGCTCGACGAAGAGCTCATACATCTGCCCGAGGTCCGCCGCATTGCCGTGGGAGTAAAGCACGGTGAGCTTGGCCTCGGGGTTCCTCACGTACATGGCCACTATCTCGGTCCCCGCTTGGTCTGCAGCCTCCGGACCTCCACCCCTCCCGCCGCGGCACCTCCGTCATCACCAGCCGCCCCGACGCCTCGTCCTCCACCACCACCCCATACGACGCCGGGTCGGGAGGGAAAAGGCGAACCTCGCCACCATCGTGGACTTCACCCTCCCATCTCCGATCAAACCACCACTCCTCCCTTAACTCTCCCAACCTATCGGGTCATAGGAGAGAGGGCTCCCGATGAGGATTCTGGGGTTCCAATCTGGGTTTAGGGTTTTGCGTTTGGGGCGGAGAATGGAAGAGTGGGCGGCGGAGGGAAAAGAGAGGGGACGTGAGGAGAAGGAGGGGAGGGAGGGAGGGAGAAATAGAGGCATTTTTTTATTTGATTTTTTTTTTTTTGAAAATGAGGCATTAAGAGGAATATTTCTAAAAAGGGAATTATTGGAGGAATAGTTAAGGAGTAAATTAAAATGGGGAGGAAGGGAGAGGGGAGGAGTTCCCGGCGTAAGAAAGGAACGGGATCACGTGATGGGATCCATGGGTCACGTGTGCCGCGGACATTACGGCAGCGATGTCTGGTGGGCCCGTTGAATTCTTGGGCGTTTACTGGTTCCAGCCGAATTTTGCTGGATTTGGCGAAAACCCGAATATTTGTATGGAACTCAGCAGCAAGGCGATCTATAATGCTCTAGCATGAGGTTACGTAGAAGTGGAATTGATTGATTCGTATGAATGCCAAGTTAGTTATGGACACAACTCAGTTTAGTTGAGACTCCAATTTTTGTTGTCTGACAATTTAAACCGTATGCACATAAAACTCTCTCTGATTCTGCTATGGAGCAAATTTGACTTATAAATAGGTCTCTTCTCTCTCTTTACTAATACATATATTGCATTTTCCTAATTACTAGATGTTAATTTGTTTTGAGAGCTCTAGTTGACGATTTAGATTAGGCAATTCTATATGTCTGTTGTGTGCATACAAAACTATAGATAGGCAAACAATTTGAAAAAATGTAATTTTTTTGTTGTTTATTGAATATTATTAACAACTACCATGACTTGCCACCAAATTTCAGCTCAATTTTTGGCATTAATTTGCATTTAAAATAGAGCTGGATTAAACCTTGGCAGTGGGCATACAATTATAGTCAAATAAAATTCATACCAAGAAAAAAGGTATTATCATCGGTAAGTCGGTGGATCGCTATTCAATTCATGGAGTTGATATAGCAGCTGATTGGTATATATATGGTACACAGACAAGTTGGTGGTGTCGGGCGGATCTTGCCGACCATTTAGTCAATACATTGTATGGATGATTTGTGTAGTGATTTGATAGATGCTTGATAGCTTTTTTCCATAAAAGATTAGATGTAACCAACAAAGAATTTCCACTACAAACAGATATAGTATGATAAGCAGTTCTATCATGCATTTAAGATCAATTATTTACATGCCGGCATTCTTTTCTTTATCTACTTATTTAAATGCCATCACGCATGTAATAAGATAGTGAAAAGGGTGCTCAAATCCTTTTTATTGCAATTATCTTAGCTGATGATGCATGCCATTATATTACAAGTGCCTTTTTTTTTTTTTTTTTTTTTTTGAGATTATAGGTGTCAATTTGTTGACTGTGCTCAAAGGTATTTAGAAACCAACAACAAATGACAACACATGTAGACTGAAAGAGAAACACTTTGAATGGAGATGGGAAACAAGAATGTGAGTTTTGGCATGTGGGAAGAGGCCAAAGAGCTTCAGAAAGTCATGGACAGGGTTCAGAAGGGCGTTTCTGGCCAAAATCTCTCAGGGATTTTGTCTCGAGAGAGTATCATGGAAAGACAAGGGAGCGGCAGGAACACCATGCTGTAGCTCTTTAAATAGCTCTAAAATATCTGGTCGTGGCCCTGCGGGACAGACATGGCACGGTTGTTTGATACTGAGATGGACCCATCCGTACTGACCCCTTAGTAGTCTCCAAGCATGGGCACATAGAGCTAAAGCCAGTAGATATTATGCAGATTTCACAATCGTCAGAGTCTTGCTTTAATTTGAATCAAAACATATCTATAACCACAGATAATTCACCAAGCCAGAATGTATGGGATCTTGAGCTGGGCGCAATCAACAAGAAGCGTAAGATTTAAAGCCATATAAAATTATGAATAAGCTCACTGAATCTGAATGCTTACATCAATGATTGTCCTCCTTTTGGTATGGCAACCATTGGATCGTGCAATATTGTTTCGAGATCTATGCTAGTAGGTGGCAGGCGAAAGACAAAAATCGAAAAACTTCAAAATCCATGCAAGGCACCATCCAATGGTTGATGTCGCGATGGAAGATCCATAATTCTTTACAAAGATACAATCCAACCCCAAATACCCCAAATAGCTTTAAGTAAATCAAAGTACTGAGGTAGTGTGGAGAACAAAATATCGCAATAAACCTCATTGCCATCGCCTCCGTTTAATGGCCAATTTAGGAGCTTGCTACTAATACTAGCACATCTTAAATGTTGTGGCTCACTTGCATGCCTTATAGAAGCATTAGGAAGTACTTGATCTTTGTACTAATTAATCTTGGTCAAGAGTGGAAAGAAATCTTCAAAATATAGCATATATAATAAATAAAAACATGATGTCCAGGAGAAACTTTCACTATTAGTACACTCGAGTGCCATTTTTGTGCTGCCAACGTAGTGCGCATGCCTTAGCACGGCTCTTATCATTAGTTGGTCACACCCATATACTAATGATTCTTGAAGGCACCTTTCGATATGCCTCCCATTCTCTTAGCAGTGAAGGCCTTTCATGCTGGCATCTTTAGATTGGTGGGGCAAATGGTAGTGCATCTTTTCAAAAGATTTTCCAAGCCAATTGAAAGCGCGTGTTGCCTATGCTGGCTTTGTTCCTGAAACCATTATCTCTTTCTTTATGATTGGAACTTTGGTCTGTATGATAGTTATTTGGGAGACGTTTTCTTTTCTTATGAATACGTTAGTAAGGTTTGCTTGGAATTTACAAAAATTGTAGGAAGTTTTCTCAAAATAAAAGCTTTTTTTTTTGGATGGAAGGGGCAGGCAACGTTGGGGTCGGAAGTCAGTAAGCCACGAGGCCTGGAATCAACAATTTTGGTTTTGAAAAATTTTTTGTGCACTACCGTGGTGCAGACCGCACGCACCGCCCATAGTGATTAGTTCCTATGCGGAGCCAATGAAAATTTTTTTTTTCATACATCGTATTTGGTTTCGTGCATGAATCAATTACCGTAGGCGATGCATGCGGTTCTGCATGTCCTGCGGTGTACAAAAAATTTCTCTTTGTCTTTTTCTTTGAAATACGAGTCTCTGAACTAGGTTTGGTATAAAAGCAATCGTATCTAGGAAGAATCATCTCGCGGGCGTGGGCTAATAATTGGAGTTTACCCTAGCCTAAGTTTTTCATATACAAAAAAAAAATACTTATTTAACCTCTTTTTTTCGAGTGATACTAGCCTAAAATTTTTGAATATCTCCAAAGTAAGGATGCAAATAAGCCGGTTGATCACAGCCAAGTCAAGGACAACTTGACCCAGCAGTCTAGTGGTAAATTAGGTGGTGCCTGAACCTGACCCAGCCCACTTAGTCAAACCCAGATGCAACTTGGTCCGACAATGTGTGACTTGTGCCTAGCCTGACCCAACTTAATTGTAAATCATGTGGACCCCAAATGTGGCCCAACCTATTTTGAACCCAAAATATGCACACTTGGACCCAACCTAGTCAGGCAATGTGAATCCACACCTAGCCTGACCCAGCCCTAGTTGGCTTTCCCAAAGCTTCATCTCTAATGGCACCTTCATCCTCAATTAAGTTCCCGTTATGGTCCTTGAGGAAATTGAATAGTTTCTCCATTCCTTCTGAGCACCTAAATCGATGGAAGAATTTGGAATTGTTGTTTCTTTCCTACAGCCACTTCACTTTGGATTTGTGCCTGAAAAGGACCTCTTGTTGCTGCAGAGGTGAATGATGTTGAGCTAGGCAAGAATGAGACGTGCCAATTCCCTTCCGTCAAGCATCCTCTCACAATCCTTGAGCTGCACATCTCTAACTTAATTTCCTTAGTTCTTTTGAAAATATTATCCACCGTAGTTCTGCTCCAATGCTTTAGTGTCCTCTTGGTGAGCTCCTATCTGCGATTCATCCGGTATATGGCATCGCCCCAACGGGAATGCTCCAAACACAATGAAAAATATCTCAGGATTGCGGGTAATAAATCCATAAAATTTCAAAGCGACAAGGGAGTTTGCAAGATGCAACTAAAGATGTATCAATAAGTGTAGGATAATGATCATTAGATGCAATTGGAGGGAGATGACATACTTGGTGGTTTGGGAATCTCAGTATCTAGCTCCCAGTGGCAAAAGCTCTATCAATATGTTGCTAGGCTATGGCTCAACTATTGTGGCTATTACACGAAGTGAAGTGTACTTCTATGCTCCCAAAATCAGACAATCCATTAAAAGCTATGAAGCTATGGAATTCTATCTTTTGAGTGTAAGGTTTGCTTCTTGCCTTTTAGTTAGCCCATCAGTATAATTAAATTCTTCTGCAATATAGAAAGCTTAGTTTGTCAAAGCTGACCATATGATTTGCTTTCACCAATACTCCATATCTACATAAATGGCTAACAAGAGCCATGGACTATACTAAGTTTTGTGATTACAAAGTCTGTCTATGGAGAGCTATTATTGAAATATCCACCCTTGCAAAACCTCACTGCCAAATTACAATATTGATGCCTCCTTTCAACCCCTACAACTCCTCAATATGGAAGCACCATTAAAGGGAACCAACATCAAGGAAGGAGCAAAGTTTGACTAATTAGATATGCTGCAAAGAAAACACAAATATGGAGGTTATGATGGTTCTTACAGTTGGATAAATGAGGATTTTCCAGCTCTTCATGTGTTTACTGTACTAATAATATCACTTCTACCACTATTGCGGCCATCTTTGGTGGGAAAATCTTGTTCTAGTTGGAAAATCTCTTAATTTACTGTTGATGTTTTGTCTTGATTATTTCATAAATAGGTTTCTGTACATGCAAAATAAATAAAATAAGTTATAAATATTACCCAATTCAAGGTGCACTCTGAAAAATATGCGCTTTAGAGTACAATTCATCCTATCAATGTGCAAATAATTAATGATAGTTTACTCTTAATATATATTGAATCATTATATTTTCTCTTTAAAAATTAATCAAATCTAGATGCAATAAAAATCAGCAAAATGGATTGAAGAAAATCGTTCTCTATTTTCTTATATCTAGAGCCAGTCCTCTCTTATCAAATGCTTAAAGGATGCATTTGAGTTCATTTACTTAGTGCTCAATTTACTCTTTTACTATATGGAGTTAGGCTACGAGGAAAGCACGACATTTTATTTGACTCTTGGATGTCAAAAGCCTAAACTCCATACTTTCTTTTGAGAGTGTTATTAGCCTTCTACCTTTTGCCAAATAAATATGGTGGTATATATCCAACCTTCTTCTTTGGAGTTGTGATAGCAACAATGAAAATGAATAAAGGATACACGTATCCTTAAGATTTGAAAGGGACCATGACAACCTAAGACTCATCAAATAAAGAATTCCCATATAGAGGATGGCAACTCTGTGTCCCCTTGATTCGTGGCAACAAGGACATGGATCAGCTATTGATCCAGAATTATGGGAAAGGGATGGAGCACGCATCATGAGTGAAAGACTAACGAAAGGCCATAAATGAACCTTTGAGGGTTATAAATCTATATTTGATAAAATGCTTTTTGCACCTGCACAGGAGAATAGTCTAGATGTCTCACAGTGGAACAAAGATATCAAAGAAAAATTTGATGTAGCATTAATTTGCACTGTAGGAGTTAAATTGGAAAATAGCACAACGAAAACATGAGTACATCCAACGCTAGCAGAAGGATACTTACTTAGAAGTTTTATAAATTTGTAAAGCTGCTGGTGCACCGAACTCTAATGGAAATTTTTTTGGGAATGGGAGGGGCTAACCCCCACATCCCTACCTTTACTTTCATATTTTTGAAGGCGACTCCAACGGGAATTGAATCCTCAACCTCGTATTTAAGAAACAAATGGTACCATCCAAACTAAAGTTTAGTGGTACCCTAATTGGCATTATTTGTGAGAGCTAAGTGAGATCTGAAAGTAATTTGTAGTTCTTTGTGTGTATAGTAGTTTTAAGAGAGAGATGATGAAACTGCAATTTTCAATCATCATCTAAGTTAAATGTAAGAAAACACTCCATGTAGCCCTTGCAGGTGCCCCAAACGAGTACCAAACTTATACGTTTTTTTTACACCATACATTAGTTTATAAAGGGTGTTATTGCCCATGCTATCCCTAGCGACTTGCAGAAATTAAATCGGGGTACACTAAGCTTTAGACAAAGCATTTTCCGATATAAAATATAATGTCATGGTAATATGTCAAGCCTAGTCTCCTTTGTTTGCCATTGAAAGCCTAGGTACCAATATAGCAGGGACGAGATCCTCTGCGGTACTTAAAAAGTACCACAGGATACTATATATATTTTGAGACGTCCATCAAAAGATGGATGATTTTATGATGTTTATCTAAATTGTTCAAATACCCCTAGAATTTATACATTCTTATTTTCTTAGTATTTTACATGCACAAAGCCATCCATATTTTTGATGGACGTCTCCAAAATATATACAGCATCGTACAGTATCTTTTAAGTACCACAGAGGATCGGTTCCTAATGTAGCATGTATGTCAATATGCCAGAGTCTCCTTCAGGCAACCATCTAAAAGATGGTTTTTTTTTTTTTTTTGCATTCATGGTGCCAAAGCCCGTAGGTTGTCCACTGAGCTGCCACTAAATTTGATCCATATTCATTTAGAGACAAGGCCCTTTTCCATATGGTAAGATGGGTGCTCTCCTGAGAAGGGAAAGCCCAAAGGCAGACAACTTCAAGGGCACGGTGCATGGCAATTTGAGTTTTTGATCCAAACCCACTACCATGTACCAGCCACCACTCAAAAAGTGTGAGATGAGGAAAACAGGAACCTTCCCCTCCAAACTAGTTTAAGAAAACATGGATGATTCTGTAATTCAAGTAAGTCGATGGTAGTGCAATCATCATCTTCAGGAATCATATTTAACAATCTTTGGTTGCTCGCTAGAGGTATACCTCGCCCCTAGGCTCTTCGTGAGGCCTTCTAAGGCATCAGCTATAACTGCCAAAGCTGAAAAGTAGAACTAATTACCTCACCTTGCATTCAAATATAAAGCATGGTAAGCTTATCCCTTCCTATCTCTACACACTCGTTTGGCTTACAAAAATTTTTTTCTTAGAAAATAACTTCCTGTGAAGTTATTTTTTGAGAATAAAATTTTGATATATTTGATTGATAGTGAAAAATAATTTATTGTAGAATAATTATGTTTGGTTAAGTACCATATTTCTGAAAAAATTATGTAAAATACCTATTTATCCTTAATAGATATAAAGCTATACCTTTTTGCTCATAAATCTTATATAAATAATAATATTATATTTATATTAATATAAATAT
>KE504783.1:373615-396286 GCA_000441515.1 Elaeis oleifera | reverse complement strand
GTTACAATTGTATTACCAGGTTGAATTGGGTTGCCTCCGTGGGTTTCAGGCTTGACACAGAGGACCCAGCGTATCCCATTTGATGTTTGTGGATGACATTATGTTGATCACCGGTGCAACCAAGAAAAACACCCAAGTTTTACAGGAGGTGGTGACACAGTACTGCGATCAATCTGGTCAGTGGGTGAATCTGAGTAAGTCTCATATGCGGTTTAGTAGTAGAACCAGACCCTCCTCGAAGCAATTCGTCCTCAATCTTTTTGACGTGCCATTGTACGAGGACGTCTGGTATTACCTCGGTGTCCCCCTTTCGACTTTTGCTTTGTCCTTCAATGATTTTAATCCTTTATTTGAGCGGATTAACAAAGATTGGAAGGGTGGAAATGGAAGCAAGTATCTCAGGCTGGGCGGTTAACCCTATTACAATCCATTCTCAATGCTGCTCCGATCTTCTTTTGACAAATGTTCAAGTTCCCGACCTGTTATCGTTGAATTGGAGAAGACTTTCAGAGCCTTCTTTTGGGGCCATGAGGTTGGAGCTCGAAAATTGCACGTGCTTCCCTGGGATGTGGTATGCTCCTCCAAATGACACGGTGGTCGAGGTCTTCATATCCTCAAAGTGAGACAACAAGCCCTGATGGCCAAGGCAGTGGGTAATCTGATGATAAACAGGGAATCTCTTTGGGCGCAGATGGTTTCTTCCAAATACCATTTCTCCAACTGGAATGATTACCAGTCGGTCAGAGGAGCTTCTCTGTTGTGGCATGCTCTGGTACGGCGGCTAAATGGATCAAATATAGTTTTCGATGGTGGGTTGGAAATGGTCAGTCTATTCGACTCCTTTTTGATTCATAGTTGTTTGACAACCCTCTCATCTCTCACGCCATTCCAATGGATACTCGGGAGATCCAAGAGTGTTGAAAAGTGGTTGATCTGTTGGGTTCGAATGGGCAATGGGACACAGAGAAGATAGCCAGACTGTTTTGCCCGAAAGTGAGCTCCAACATTATTACGATGCCTCTTCCCAAATATGCATGCTCGGACACTCTATTTTGGAAAATTCAGCAGGTCCTAAACTTCGGGAGTCAGAGATATATGAGCATATTATTCATTCACAGATCGAGAATCAGGTTGTCAAGAATCTAGCTTGGATATGGAAATTGCAAATCGCCCCTCGGGTCCAACTATTTTGGTGGAAGGTCCGTTGGGGGCGTCTTCCATGCAAGGTGCCACTGAGGATTTGGAGCATTGTTTAGTCACCTACCTAAGAACTGCAGGGATCTGGGGGTCCTTACAGGTTGAGATATTATCTGATCTTATTTCAATTCTCTAGATGACCTTATCAAACTAACGGCTGAGCCCAGAATCCCTCACCTTCAGAAATCGCTAATCTGTTACACAGCGTGGATGATTTGGCCTTCGAGGATCGACTTCATCTTCAATCATGTTGAACACAGAGACTATGAGATTCATCGATCAGCTCTTAGGTATGCTCAAGAGTTTCTCCAAGCTGGTGCTATTTCCTCCTTAGCTAATAAATCACAGCACTAGGATGCTGGCGGCTTAGTGAGCCCTTCATCTCTTCCTCTAATGGTCTCGTGGTTACCCCCTCCCTGTGATCGCATTAAGGTGAACTTTGATGCTTGGTCTAATGGTAGAGCAGGCCTGGGATACATCATTAGGGATCATCTCGGAACAATCTTATTTGCTGAAGCATACAAGACGGTGGCACTGTCTGTCCCGGAGGCTGAGCTTATGGCAGCGTGGAACGCTCTCACAACTGCAATATTCCATCTAGGTCTCACAAGAATTTGGCTGGAAGGTGATTCATCGACAGTTGTCAACTGGATCTCCCAACAACTCAAGATCTTCACCCAACACAAATATCCTCTCCGATCCTTCCACCCCTCCCGATTGATATCATTCTCTGTGCGTCATCCTTGGATTCATTTCAAGTATCGCATGCTTTTCAGGAAGCCAACCAGCCGGCTGACAGTTTGGCGGAAGAACTGCCTATGGGTCCTTCATGTCATTTGGTATTCTTCCTTTTTCCACAAGTTTGCTGGTATTGGCAGACTTGGTGGATGTGCTCTTCTTCCGTCGTTAGTCTTCTTTGGACATTGGGTTATCCCAATCTTATGAACCAAAAAAAAAAAAGAAGTGGGTGCGTTGATCCTCTACAGTACACCGCATGATACAGTATACTGCATGCACCGTCCATCGCACGATGGATGGTGTGTATGACCACATGCGTGCGCATGAGGCTACGTGCAGCCGTCCAACGTGCGATATATGATGCACACGATGCACCGCACTATGTGGTGTATCATGGTCCCACAGAGGATCTGCGCCCAAAGAGCACTTGTTGGTTGCTTGCCACCAATCATAAGTGTGAGAAACAAAATCGCTTGCCTTCTCTTTTAGAAGAAATTAATATTCGTTGCAACAGTAATACCACGTCAAACTTGTCACAACCTAGTGAGAGTGCATTCATTTCATCGAGCGCTGTGTATTACACCAATTTTCGTGAATGATGTCCCACTCTAGCCACCAATTTTAATTTTGATTGGATTGTGACAACTTTGACATGATATCACCGTTGTAAGAATATGTGCTCCTCTTTTAGGCTTTCACAACCATCTTTTACTACAGTGAGAAATTTCTAATGATCTTTTTTCCGTGCAACTGAAAACTCTTCTTTGTGCAGTAGTTCTCAAATGCCAAGCAATAATTCTTGGATTTCACTATTCGGATGCATTGAAGCCATTAAAAAAATGCTTCAATGCCAATTAAAGTTATATATTATCACTTTATGCCAAATTCATTGTTTTTATTCCATTACCTCCTACATCTTAGGTGCAAAATTTGGGAATATGTATCACTTTACTAACACCTACATATAGTTTGCAGGTCTCTCTCATCTCTTTTATTAAGATAGAAATAAGAAAGTGTATTTCTCATTCAGCATAAATTTAAAAGAAACTTAGTTTTGGCATTGCACTGCAAAGTGCTTGGAAAGGTGTTAGGATTTGTATTTCTGTGGTTGCGAAAATCTGTGACTTGTGGGTATGTCAAAGTACGTGCTAGTTAATTGGGTTTCTGCATTCTAGTGTTATCACTTTATGCCAAATTCATTGTTTTTATTCCATTACCTCCTACATCTTAGGTGCAAAATTTGGGAATATGTATCACTTTACTAACACCTACATATAGTTTGCAGGTCTCTCTCATCTCTTTTTATTAAGATAGAAATAAGAAAGTGTATTTCTCATTCAGCATAAATTTAAAGAACTTAGTTTTGGCATTGCACTGCAAAGTGCTTGGAAAGGTGTTAGGATTTGTATTTCTGTGGTTGCGAAAATCTGTGACTTGTGGGTATGTCAAAGTACGTGCTAGTTAATTGGGTTTCTGCATTCTAGTGTCATAGATATCTTTTATTTAAAAAAAATGTCTATAAATTTTAAAAATCACAACTGAGGGTACTAAGTGGTTGAGTTGGAAAACACACACCACGCATTCCAATTACCTGGGTCCTTTCTTGCTGACATTTAATATTTTTTAAAGCTAGACTTTAAATACGTAAGGCCTTATATCTCAATTTTTTAAATTTCTTATCATTCTAGCAAGGTAGTTACACATGTAGAAATAGAAGGTGACATTCTTTGTTTTAGAGAGTCAATGAGAAAATTTGGATGATATATTTATTAGTCATTCAAATTTTATATATCATTTTTATTAGTATGATTTGAATTTATCATCAAGTGATATTGCTGCAAGTCTCCGATCCAAGATGAGTAGTGGTGATCAGCCTCCTTCCAATCAGATGCTCGATTTCGAAGCAAGGACTGGAGCTCCTTAAAGAATCTACAAATCAAATCAACTCTTGTCAGAGATTCTCTGATGGGAGATCCTTCGATGGTTAAGTCATCTGGAGCTTGAGAATAATAAAAAAAGAATATGAGAATAAGAGAATATGGATATGTTCTCTTTTAAATAACTTAAGAATCCTCTATGCCTCTTTTATACAGAGGAGAGTAGTTGAACATTCACTACAAGACAACGCACTATTAGCAATGGTTAATTATCATCGCTAATAGTAACTTAGTTGTTGCTAATGCTATTAGTGACGGACTTCCATCGCTAAAAATTCGATAAAAATAACGTTATCACTAATTACCATTATTCGTGACAGCGACTCTCCCATCACTAATAAAGATAATTAGCGATAGTATTGGCAACAAAAGCTATTACTAATAATTTTAATTTTTTTCTTCATTAAAGTACTAAAAAATTATTAGCGACTGCAGTTATCGTCGCTACTGCCATCGCTAATAGTTTTTAATTTTTTAATTAAAATTTTAAAAAAACTATTAGCGATGGTAAACAGCATCACTAAAGCCGTCGCTAATAATTTTATTTTTAAAATTATAATTAAATATTTTAAAATCTATTTTAATCATAGTAATAAGTAATAATATTTTTTAAAATCTATTATAAATAAAATAATAATTATTTAACATAATCATAAATATAAATTTATTATATTATATTAAAATATAAATTATATAATTTTACATATAGATAGTGGTTTACAAGTACCAAATTACATATATATCAAAAAAAAATCATATAAGATCATCCTCATCGTCCTCATCTTCCTCCTGCACTTGTATGTCCTCTTGAGCAGCTGGTGGATGAGATTCGGATGTTCCAGCATCCTGTAATGAAGAAAAATAAATATTACTAATAAATTTTGATACGAAAGCATATATGTCGATACGGAGTCGTACATTTTGATATACTACTCTGATTCTTGAATAGATTATTCCTACATATTTTATTTGATGATACGGAGCTATAGATACCTCCGACCCATCGTTTGGATGGTTAGATTGAATTTTTATTCTCTAGATCTTCTTTTTAGACTCAAACCTAAATATATGAAGCTTCTAAATATAAAATTTAAATAATAAAAAAATTATTAGTAGACTTACTTGCTGTGATAGCTGTGACAACGAGCCCAGCTGATCACGTAGATATCGATTCTAGAGAATCTCAACAACTATATTGTGGACGATATCTCGGAAGCTCTAAGATCGCTGGCTCCAAAATCTCTGCACAATCTCCTCCACATGTGCGTCAGCCCACATCTAAGTCGGCGAGCTCTAAGAAGAGGATGTCGATGAAGATCCTCAAACTAATGAAGGATCGAAGCTATGGTCAAATCTTATGATCTGGCTCCTACTCATCTCTCTGATGGCCCGGAGCCATCCCTCGAGGTCAAGAAGGGGTTGAGAAGATGGATCCTCACCGTGTTGTGATATGAGACTCCGTATAATCCACTTATACAGTTTAAAATTTATTAGTCCATACATATTAGTATATATAAAATTTAAATAATATTTAAGTTATTATTGCGATATGTCGAGAATAAGGATCTAAATAATCACCAGTCCTCCTAGACTAGTGTGTGGCCTTCCATATCTACAGCTGCCTTAGTGCATGACCCAGCTGCCATGTCTATAATAAAAAAAATAATAAAATTAAATTAATTAAAACATACATATGATTAATTAATAAATCACGTGCCCATGATTTATGAGATCGTTTGAGGCTTTGGGAGATTCTATCGGATTATCTTTTGTCCTCTAATGGTCTACTGACTTTGGGCCTCATTTTCTGTCATCGATGCAATCCGGACCTTGGGGTCGGTATTCTTTCGATCTAGAGGTCTGAAAGAAGCCAATGTCATAAAATCGTTTCAATTTGGTTTCCTGGTTTTTCTTCCTGATGTCCAAGGGAGTCCTTTATCCTTCTTTTCAATCATTGGTGAGGTATTCAAGGCTAGTGTTCGGTCATAACACGATAAAGGGAAGGTCAAGTCGGGTGGCAGACTTTTTGTATAATATTTATCCCCCACTTCCAGATCCGAAGTATTTTACTGCTTCAGACAAAGAAAGTAGTCAGTTTCGAGACCCATCTTTGTCCTCTCATTCGACCTTCACATCGAGGCATTTAATCTATAGTATTAGGTGAAAAGAATTTTAGAACTTCACTAATGCGGTGCTTCGCAAGTCTCGCCATAGTTATGAGGTATGAGTGGCTCGAAGTGCTACAGCATAATAATTTGAAAAAGAGATTCGGTAGTTGTTTTCAGAGTCGTGGCCTACCACATCTCAGACATCGATAGGTCTCCCACTATTCTTCGAGATCAGCCTATGTGGCTTAATCTGGGGGAGGTATGACGAAGAGTCATGTAGTCTGATGCCTCTAATGCATGCCACATGATGAAATCCAGAGGTGTGAGTATTCAATCCGGAACATTGGTGAGTAGTGTAAGTAGGTTTCTTCTACATCTCGTTCTTCCTATTTGTGCGGTTGAGTTCCCATTATCCTTTTCTATTACAGCCATCGGAGGAGGATTCTTTGATCACCACCATCTTCTTCGGTATCGATAGCTTTCGGATCCTTAGAGCCTCATTTCTAGTTGGTCCTTCATCTCGTTTGTTTGCTTTGTTTTCCATTTGTTTGTTCAATTTTTTGGCTCAGCTCTCTCCTTTTTCCCACCTCCTTAGTCTCGTTTGCACACTCTTCTTTTTATGGCTTCTAATGGTAGTGAAGTTAGGGCCAAAACTATTGTGGCGATCGAGGTCCTCGTTGCCACCTCCTCGGGTCAGATCTGAGGATACTCTTTAGGCCACCACTGAAGTTGGCTCTTCATCTGGATGTTGCTCTTCTGAAACCCAAGGCTCGAGGTTTGGAGACTTTTGCGGCCCAACCAATGGGGAGTCAATTGTTACTGAGGATGATTTTAGGAGATTTCGAACTCAATTTTCAATTCGTTTGTCCTTCTGATTGGAGGTTCCTGATTGGGACGGCAGAGTTACCAATGCTCTGGAGGGACGAGTCGTCTTATATGAGGAGTCCCTCCTAGCTAGTCTTCATCTTCCTCTTAATCCCTTTGTTAGAAATATTTTAGAGTTTTATAGGATTCTCCCTACTCAGATCACTTCGAATTCTACTCAGATGATCATAATTTCAGTATCCTTTGCAATTGGCTTGGTATTCCTCTAAGGTACTCGCTCTTTAGAGCAATGTTCACTTTCAAGAATAACTCCTATGAAAAAAGGTGGTGGTACTTTTCTCTTTGGAGCAGGTGCAAGTTTATCATGGGACTCCCCTCTTTGGTTCATGGCTAGAAAAGCCATTTCTTCTTCATCTCTTTGGATTTGCCCTGGGCCTTTAGTTAGATCTAGGGTGATTCTCGTGTTTCCTAAAGATAGCAACCCAGGAAGGAAGGAGGGTGAATCGGGTTTCTTAAAATAAAATTTAACTTTAAAACAATGTGTCCAAATACAATTCGGATGGTGCATGTGTCCAAATACAATTCGGATGTGAAGTGATAAGTAGAAAAATTTAAACTATAATGAAAATAACAAGAAAGTAAAACAATCATAATCACAAATATAAAAAATTTTATAGTAATTTGGTATCAAACTTAGCACTTACGTCTACTCTCCAAGCAAATTATTTGAGCATTTCAACCATAACCTCTTTAAGATTACAATCTGATTATTTCATGGATTCACAATCCAATCCAATTGATTTTTACTGATTCACTAATCAAAATATTATAATTAATTATTTCTTTCAGGCTCACAATCAATCTTGATTGATTTTTTTAGAGCTATCAATCAAAATCAACACTGTCTAATTTGTAAGGCTTGGATCAACCCTAAGTTTTTATCTAAAAACATGTTACAACTAAAACAAATAAAAGAATATAAGAAATAGAGTTTAGAGAATAATAAAACTCTTTTTGGATTCGAAGAAGTTGAGGTAGTTGAGCTTTTAATACTTGGACTTCTTTCTTGATTGCTTGAGAGGTTGAGGTAGCCTTTAATGCTTCTTCTCAATGGTAGCTAGCTGAAATTAAACCACTTTTTCTCTCTTTTAATCTAATTGAATATAGGAAGGATAGAATTTACGGCACTTTTAAATTTCTTTCTATTTCTATTTTTTGGTTTACCACACTATTCTTTTCAATATTTGCTCTATGAACTCTTCTCTTTTCAAAGTTGATTTTCTCCATGAATCTTTTACATTTATTGGCTCAAAAATATCTTCATTTAATGCTCTAGGCGTTAAAAGATTAAAAATAGATGTTGGGATGAATTTTGCTACGCTTTGAAAATACTAAAAAATTAGTTATTATTCTGTCAGAATTCACTGAATTGACTCATCTAAGTTCTGAGTCGGCTAACCTTCAACTCTGAGTCAACTAAGTAAAACTCTAAGATGGCTCCACAGTAGATGTCAAAAAATTAATGTTCTATCTATCTAAGATTGGGTTGGCTTATATCTTATTTTAATTGGCTAACTTGAATGCTAGATCAGCTAACTAATTCTTTGGATCCACTTAAAAGATTTGTTGGTTTATAAAGCTTTCTATCTTCATCTTCCTCTGAGACTGAGTCGGCTCTTCTTTTTCTTGAGTTGGCTAAGCTCCAGACTTGGTCGGCTATCTCGATCACTGATTGATTTTAAAAATTATTCTATTTTGATAAGATTTCTATCTTTTTCCTAGACTAATACTAGGTTAGCTAAGCTCCAAGCTAGGTCAACTCAGCTGCATGCCAAGCATGCCAGAAGAAGATTCAGATAGCCTTTCTTGATCCAATTTGTTCTAGGCTAGACTTATCTCTTCAAATATAATTTGTGCTAGTTGAGAGGTACTTCTAGACTATATTTATTTTTCAAATTTTAACTTTTTTGCTTCCAATCTAAAGGACTTAAGTTAAAATTTGAATTTTCTTGATAGTACAACCTTTTGAGTAAAATGATTAAGCATATTGAGAAAACCTACAATTACTTTCAAGTACATTATTAGTAAATATAATGTATACTCAAATATCTTTGACATCATCAAAATCAATTCTAAGGCTAACACCTCCACTTTCTCTGAATAAGGATAAGTTGATTTTCTTGAAGATGAGGAGGATTATTATACTTTGCTCGATGTCGAAGTATCAAAGCTAAAAGAACTGGTGACCGAGCGGACTCTTTAAGATGTTGGCATTAGTCCAATGCTGCCTTGGGGTATGATCGATTTATTTTAACTTAGAAATTATCTTGTTTTGGATTTCATACTAACTATCTTTCCTCGATTTTGTAGCAACGACGCTAACTCTTGACTCAATTAAGTTGGTGCTAAAGAAGAGGTCGAGCTCCTTTAGGGGGAGTCCTCGTTGAAAAAGTAGAAGAAGGCCTAGCTAGCTGAGGACTCCTCCAATCTTTGCGCCATCATTAGGGACATCGAGTGCGGATCCTCTAGAGATCGACGATGAGTCAATCATTACAATGTTATTGAGGTCAACTCCACTGACCACTCCAGAGTCCATTTGAGCTCTGGCTCCTCCACCCGCAAGGAAACTTCATCTCTGCCTCATTCAACATCATTGCCTCTCTCTCCGATGGCACCGACCTTATTCGCAAGAATTGAGGTAGGGTCCCTCCTCATCCAAGACGAAGGAGGGATTCATCACTTTGGCAAAGAGAGTATAGAGCAATGACTCTAATCTTCATGATCATTAGCTCATCTAGGAGGTGGTGAGAATAGTACTTCTTCCAACTGACCAGTTAGAGAAGAAGGCTCGTCTGCTGGATGAGGTATGGATGCCTCCTACACTGATCTCCTTGGGTAACCTTTAATTAGTCAGTATTTATATTTTTTTTATTATTCAACTAAAGCCTTTAACTTATCTTTTGTGCTGTTAGCACATGACATCACTATCCTTAGTAAGGGCCTTGTTAAGTTTAACAAAATGAAGCTCTTGCTTAAGAAGAAGCTTCAGGCTTCTGAAGCCCAAGTGAAGGCCACTGAGGATGAGGCCTCCCAAGCTAGGTTTGAGCTCCTAGCAGCTTGAGAGAGAATTGAAGCCCTAGAAGGCTTCGTTGCTATAGAGCACGGGGTCGTCGAGATGCATTGGCAGAAGGTGGCCGAGCTCGAAGTGGAGCTGGAGCTCGGCAAGGAGCGATCAAGGCTACCAAAGAAAAGAAAGCTGATCGAGGCTTGGGCTGAGGAAGAGAGGTCGAAGGTGGTCACCGAGGCAAAGCTAATGGCCACAGAGGATTTTAGAGCCTTTGGATTTTGAGGTGGAGGTCGCTGAAGTCTTCTCGATGGCATACAAGTACGGGTTCGAGGCTTGGAAGGCACGAGTCACTTGGCTATTTTTGGGTGTTGATATTAGTCACCTCCAACTTGAGGATAGCGATGACAAGGTTAAGGAAGATCCAATTGTGTCACCCATCCCAGCAGCCAAGGTTCCAGCTTCTGAGCCTGCCATTGAGGTCATTGCTAAGCTTGTTGCTGAGGATGCTACCGAGCCCATTGCCCAATCCTTATATTTTGTTTTCTTTTGTTCTTGTAATCAACATTTTCTAAGTAATAAAATGTACTTCTCTTCTTCATACTTTGATGCGTGTGCTTGTTGGATCACTTAAGTCCTTAGGATCAAATAGTTGTCCGATCAAAAATTTGCTGACTCGATTTGCTAACCGAGCTGGATTCGAAGTATGGTTTGTTGGCTCAAACACATTTTTTAAGTTGCATCATCTGAAGTTGATCTGTAGTCAATTCTTGGCACTAAATTTTGCCAAGTGAGTAGCATCATCTTCATCCGACCAAACAAGGTGTGGTCGGAAAGATTCTGACAAAATTCTTGTTTGGTCGGAAAGATTCCAATGAAGAATTTTGTGGAGGTCGTAATTTGTATCAGGATATCTCCCATGTGATTGGTACTTTACTAATCATGTACTTGGAGGTCTTAGTCATAGCTGAGATATCTCTATTAAATTAGTGCTTTCCGACCTAGTCGTCAGGATCCAGACTGAGGCCAGGATACATCAGGTCGGATTTTATTCAACCATCTTTTCTCAAGGACTGAGGCTTAGCATGATTGTCTCGAGTTTATGTCTTGAATGTCCTTGGTTGTTCCTGATGCTTTTGTTAGTCGTCAATTATGGCTGACTTTAGTCGACTTTTTACTTAGGTGCTTTGGTGAGGAATTTATATAAAACTTGAAGAAGACAACTTTATTGCTTTAATAAATGGATATACTAATGGTAAACACTTAGATTCTCGATGTTCTATCTCCAAGGAATAGGGGTGCCATCAAGGCCTTCAATTTTAAAAGCTCCTGGTCTAATGACTTCATTGATCTTATAGGATCCTCCCCAGTTCGGGGCTAATTAGCATTATTCTTTGGGTTTAGACATTTCGGCTCAGTGGAGGATGAGGTCGTCTGATCGAAATATCTTTGATTTGATTTACGCATTATAGTAGCGAGCTATCTATTGATGGTATGAAGCTATCTTGATCTGAGTTCATTCTTTAGGTTCTTCTAATAAGTCTAAACTTGTTCAGAGTCAATCCAAATTCTCCTGCTCGTCATAGTGCTCCACCCTGGTTGTTGTCATTCCAATTTCAATGGAGATGACCGCTTCGGCACCGAAAGCGAGGTTGAAGGATATCTTCCTAGTAGGAGTCTGAGGAGTAGTCCGATAAGCCCAGAGTATACTATAGAGTTTCTTAGCCCAAAGTCCTTGGTTTGACCAAGCCTTGACTTGAATCCTTGCAAGATTGTATGGTTAGTCATCTTGACTTTCCCAATGGATTGTAGGTGGCCGATCGAAGGGAACCTATGGTCGATGTGAAGTTCTGAATAAAACTCTTCGAACTTCAGATTATTGAACCATCACCCATTGTCGGTTATGATAGCTTATGACAATCCGAACTGACATATAATGAATTTCCAAAAGAAGTCCTAAACATTTCTCTCCATGATCTGAGCTAGAGGCTTGGCTTCATCCACTTAGTGAAAGTCAATCATGACAATCAAAAATTTTTTTGACCAGCTGCCTGTAGGAACAGTTCGAGGATGTCAATTCCCTATATGATGAAAGGCCACGAAGCAATAGTCTGTGCAAGCTCAGTTGTGTTCCATCCACATGTATTATCCAATGAGGTGTTTTGTGTTCTTGAGTAGTGCCAAGTTGATTCCTCATTAGGAATATAGCATTCTACAAGAAAGTCAGTCAGGACTTGGGCCTTCATCACGTATAGGTCAGGGGTGGTAACTGATGCCGAACTCTTTGAGCTCGATTGTCCATTCTTTCATTCATTTGAATATGTCTAGCCTTTGAAGAATTGCCTTTAGGAGCTGGTCCATCAAGACAACCATTGAGTAGGCTTTAAAGTATGGTCAGAGTCATCACATGGAGGTAATAAGCACATAAACCATCTTCTTAGCTCTCGAATATTTTATTTTGACATCTTAGAGGATCTTGTTGGTATAGTGGATTGGCTTTTAATTTTCTGTATCTTCTCAAACAAGTATCGAATTGATGGCAACATGTGAAACAAATAAGTATAGATATATCTCCTCACCTACTATTGGTTTGAAGAATAACAAGGGGATATGTGGTATTGCTTAATCTCTTCGAATGCAGTTTAGCATTCATCCGACCACTCAAAGTCCTTCATTTGCTTGATAGCAACACCTTATCAACAAAGTGTTCAAATATTAGATCAGATGCAATATGAAAGTCTACATCAATAATATGCTGGTCAAAAGTACTGAGACAGATCGGCATATAGTTGACCTCAGGAAGATTTTTTGCGAGCTGAGCCAGAATCAATAAAGCTCAACCATAGCAAATGTGTTTTTGGTGAGACTTCAGATGAGTTATTAGGGTTCATGGTGACTCAGCATGAAATCAGAGCAAACTTAGAGAACATATAAGCACTATCAGAGATGAAGTACCTAAGAACTAAGAAGGATGTACAGCAATTAGCAAGTCATCTAGTTACCCTTAGTCAATTTATTTCAAGATCACCTAAGAGGTGTCTCCCATTTTTTAAAGTCCTATATGGCTCCTATATTTTTTAACCCCAGAGACATCATTTTATAGCAATATAAACCTTTATCAGTTATAAACACAATCTTCTCCTCATCTTCAGATGCCATCCAGGTCTAATTGTACCTTGAGAAGGCAACAATGAAGCTCAATAGCTAATATCTCGAGATAGCATCTACAAGTTGATCAATTCTTATAAGAGAAAAACCATCCTTCAAGTATATTTTATTGACATTGGCGAAGTTGTTACAAATTCTTTATTTGCTATTTACTTTCTTGATCATGACAACATTGGTGAGCCACTATGAGTAATGGGTTTCTTGGATAAATTCCATCATTAAGAGTTTGTTGACTTCTTCCTCAATTGTCCATTGTCACTCTAGAGCGAAGCTCTTCTTGTTCTTGAAGATCATTATTAGAAAAGAAATAATATCTTTGGTGTGCAGTCTTTTCATGCCTTCAACTAGGTCCTCCTTGCTATCAGTGAGGCTTGAAATCATGTTGATGATATCAGCTATTAGTTGATTATTGTTGTTCTCCTCATTGGACTGGGCTGAGGTGGCTCTTTGGCTGTACGATTTTGATACTCCCAAATATTTTTGCTTAGGTAGCCTCCTCGGATTAAGGCTTTAATTTCATTCTTCAACTGGAGATGGTCCTCAGTGCTGTGGCCATGGTCACAATAGAAGTGGTGGTAGTTCTTCTTGCTTCTCTTTGTTGGTTGGGCCTTTATTGGTTGAGGTCAGTAATGATACCCTTGGCCCTTAATTCTATCAGAATCTGAGCTTAAGGAGTGGACAAAGGAGTATAATTATTGAATCGCCAAGATGGACTCCTTGGTTGGAGTTCTTTGATGGTTGGGAGAATTCTCCTTCAACCTGAGCTATGCGAGTTGTTCCCGACCTTGCTTCTTGTTAGGGGTTCTTTCCCCCTCAGCTTGTTTCCATGTTGCCTAGACTTCTTCTGCTTATGTGTCTTCTGAGCTCGCACTAGGAGGTCAGCATAGTATCTCAAAAATGTCTTATCAAGAAAAAATATAAGGCGTTCATTCTGAAATCCTCACTTAAGCGTAGACATTGCCACTGACTTATCAAAATTACGTATTTTGAGCATAGCTACATTAAAATGTGCTATATAGCTCCATAGTGATTCTCCCTCTTCTTGCTAGATTGAGAAGATGCTATCCATGTGCTTTGGCTATGTTCGGTTGTTGCCGAATTGGTGACAAATTATTTTTCGAGCTATTCAAATGAGTAGATAGACTCCATAATAGCATACCCTTAATGATTTCATGAGGATGGTTGTGAGACAGAGGAGCGCATCTGAGGCACCCTAGAGCATCATGAGGACCATATTGCCCTTTAGGTGATCAAGGGGTTTAAGGAGCCATCATATGGCTCTATATAAGGCATTATCTTAAACAAACTTGAAATCGATTTCTTCAATATTGTATAGGAGAAGGGGGTCGCGAGTTGAAACTAAGGTCATCATCATTCCTCTGGCTCCCATCATGCACTTCTCTAAGATGACATTCAATCTTCCAAACTTTATGTTAAAGATCATAGGTTTTTAGATCATGGGGAGTAATCTGGAGTCAAATCTCTATTGGAGGAGATAGGGGACCGCCAATGTTAGTCCTCCCTCCTTAGGCTTTGATGGGAAGGAGTCGCTTGAGGAATCGGCTCTTAGGACTGTTGCTGCTCCATTGCCTGTTGGAGCTGCTGCACAATATTAGTTAATGCCTAGACCTATTGGATCAGGGCATTAAATTACTAAGGGTCCACCATTACGAGAGGTTGCATATGTCCCGATGTAGTGGATAGTTGGATGGTGCCATCTTGGATATGATAGAATGATTGCTGGCTTGAGGTGGCAGAATTGTTATGTGCTCTTGTTCTCACCATATCTCCTTTCCTCTGTAAATGACTTTGTGGCCCTCCTAGCGCCAAACTATTGCTGCAAGTCTTCTATCCAAGGTGAGTAGTGGTGGTCGGCCTCCTTCCAACTAGATGGTCAATCTCAATTCGAGGATTGGGGCTTCTTGAAGAATCTATGAATCGAGTTTGCTCTTACCAGAGATTCTCTGATGGGAGATCTTTCAATGGTTAAGTCAGTTGGAGCTTGAGAATAGTAGAGAAAAGTGTATTGAAGTGAGAAATATGAGTTTGTTCTCTTTCAAAGAGCTTAAATACAGAGTCTCATATGCCCTCTTTATATAGAAGGGGACAATCAAACATTACCCTCAAGTTCGATAATGGAAGCAAAAAATTAGTGCCCACAATTGTGAGGATTATGGATAGTAGGTTATGGGTGTTAATTGTGTGACATTAACTCATGTGCCTATGACTTATAGAAATCGCTCGAGACTCTAGGAGATTCAATCATGTTATTTTTCTTCTCTAACGGTCTGTCGGTTTTGGCCTCATTTTCTATTGTCAGTGTAATCCTAACCCGGGGTCGGTATTCTTCCGATCTAGGGGTTGGAAAGGAGCCAATGTCATAGAGTTGTTTCAATTTGATTTTTTGATTTTCTTTTCTCGACGTCTGAGGGAGTTCTTTGTCCTTCTTTTAGGTTATCAGTGAGGTATCCAAGGCTAGTGTTCGGTCATAACTCGACAAAAGGAAGGTCGGGTCAGGTGGCAGACTCCCCCTATAGCAAATAATATTATGGGACACTAATTTGGTGTGTGTGAAAATATCTCCCTACTAGTGGCATTAGAGGAAAACTCACAAGATATGGTGTGATATGTTGAGGATGGTTGGATATATAACTATCAAGTCCATATTAATTTAGTTTGAGAAAATTTTTATATGCCCTTAGGAGGGTTCCACTTGTATCTTTCATGCGAAAGAATGATTCCCGCTCTTTCGCGACATTGGGGTTCCAGTTGTATTTTTACATAAAAGAATATTCTCCTTTTATTGCGACATCAATTGTTGAATTGTGTAGTATCCATTTCAATATTTGTCCAGACAGATGGAAGAAAGAAATCGGAGTGCTTTGAATCTGTGCAAGACGCCTCCAATGGTTAACCTTGCAAAAAAAGGTCAATCATTCTTTTTCTTTTCTTTAAAGTCACTATATTTGGATATAAGATCTAGTATTTTGCTATGCAAGGTATAATAGCAGAGTGTAGTTTCATTGAGAAAGTTGAGTGGGGTGGGGAGAGAGATATGGTGTGAATATTTATAATTATAGCACAGAAAAATATTACATATCTCTCTATACTACATATTTGTATTGGAGTAGTCATCTCAAATCATATATCCCTTACGCACTGGAAACTACTAATGATTAGAAAAGCTAGCACATTTATTGTCGCAAACTTGTCTAATCATCCACAATTGATAGATATGTGGATGATGGAAGATAGGGACCGAAGAGCACAAATAAAGATTCAAACTAAGAAATAAAAGCTTTTATAATTCAGTGAACTCTTTAAATAAACCAAAAAACCCAAAGTATAAACATATATCTTAGTGGCTTGTCCATTATAATTCTTGCCCCTCAAGACATCTTGGTTCCATCATTAAAGGGACCTTAATCAGCTCCTTAGCTATTTGGAAATGAGGTGGGTTGGCATATTACCTCAAAACATGTGTAATCAGTGTCAATTCAAAAACAAATAAATAAAATAGTGATTAACAACTGGAACTTTTTTTTCTAACTTTCGAGAAGGGAGGATTCATGATCTACCAAAAGAACGGGAAAGCAATGGGAATTTCCTTTTGACATGCATCCTCTTCTCTTGAATGGTAAACTAAGGAGACATATGCAGCGTGTTATATTGATTGGGCAATTCCTTGCTTAGCATCAAATTTGTTGTTTAGGCTCTTCCAAACTATTATGTCCTTAGATAAGATGATGATTTTTTTTTGGTACAAGCAGGCGTTCAGATTAGTCTAGTCCAACAGCAACCCAAGAAATCAAAAACAAGAATATTCCTTAGGGCCCACGGGCAGTCGTCGCCCTGATGTCATCTCCACTCCTCAGTGTGCTCAGCAACAAAAGATGCCACCCAATCTGCTACACTGTTGGCCTCCCGAAATACATGTTGGCTAGACACTGCAATGCACTCGCTAGTGGCCCTCTAGATATCATCGAGGGACAGGTGGGCCTCGTCGTGCTTGGTCCCCTCTTGGATCTAGCTGATAACTGTCAAAGAATCCCCTCAATGATAATCCTTCGTGCCCGCAGCTCTTGGATCGCATAAATGGCACCAGCCCATGCAGCACGAAGCAGCATTAGGTAGGATGCCTCATAAAGCGGTGAGCCCCTAATAACCAGCATCCGCAAATTTAGATCTCGAATGACAAAACCTAACCACCTCTGCCATCTCGACGCTGCCATCAAAGTTGACCTTAACAAATCCAGAGGGTGGAGGCTCCAAAAAATGAACAGAGTCCTCTGAGATGCTGTAGGCACAGCCAGAGAGTCCTAAAAACTCAGGTCGACTAAGGTCAGACCAACAGATTCGAAGTGGTGATACTCCGTAGCCAAGCAGCAAGCTTTCTCTAGGATGCGCCTAGCAGACACAATCTCAGCATCAAAGATAAAGCTATTATGAGATAATCAGATTTGATAGGCAATATACACCAGCCAACAAGCTCTAGATGGCCCATCACCAACACTCCACCGAATGGCCTCTAAAAAGGGAGGGAGCCAGGGGCCAGTGCTCGCATCCCACGATTGGCTACCCGCCATCCTCTAGATCAAGTCCGCTTTGGGACAGCAGAGGGCATGCTTGCGGACTCCTTCTCTAAGCCGCATATGGGGTAGTCGGGTGGAATCTCCATACCTCTATTTCTGAGGAGAGTGCACGTTGGAAGTCTATCTCATGCGACTTTTCAGAGAAAGAGTTTGACCCTGGGGTGAGCCTCAACCCTCCAAATCCACGCCGCATCGATCCTCCTCAATGGCATAAGTTTGTGCAAGTTGGCAAGGTCCCTAGTCGACACCATAGATCGACACGACTGCCTCCACATCCTCACATCATGACTCCGATAGACAGAAATCGGGATAGTGAGAATCCTGTCAGCAAGCTGTCCTCTAAACAGATGGATGACCAACTACCTCCTCCAGCATCTGCCCTCATCATCGATCAAGTTGTAGACCCGAAAATGGTCGTCCACCTTGGTGCTGACAAAGGTCGGCCATCGGGAGAGCGATAAACTAGATATCCAAGCCTCCTGGCTCACGTTGATCAAAGCACCATCACCAATCAGCCACCTAACCTGGGCCGCAATGACAGGGGCATGAGCACGTACAAATCTCTCTCCACACGAAGGAGCAGCCATGCTTACTTTGGAGCTGGGACCTCTGGCTCCAATTTTCATACCAAGCCCTCATCACATGGCTCTACAAACAATCAGGCTACATAAGGAATCTGGCTGCATGTCTGGAAAGCATGGCCTCCCTCCTAACCTGTAGAGATTGGATCTTGAGGCCCCATCACTCACCGACTAGCACACCACATCCTAGGATAGCAAATGAACACCCCGCCCCTACTGAGAGCCCCACAAGATGTTTCAAAACTGCTAATCTAGACTCATGAGTGTAGAGCATGGCACCATTGTATTCGTCAAGAGATAGACTAGAATGGAGCTCAGCACCGATCTAACCAGGGTAGTCCTCCCCATCATGGAAGGGTATTGGCCTGCCAACCATTGAGATACTCCCTGATCCTCTACTCTATCAGCCTGCACTGAGTCCTCCAGAGCCTCTGCCCCATGATGGAAAACCCCAGATAGATGAGGGGCTCCGCCTGCTCAGGGATCCCTAGTCTCTCATGGATCATCTGCTTCACCCGAGCCTGAGTTCTTGGAGTGAAGGTGATCATAGATTTGTGAAGGTTCACTAACTAGCCAGATGCCCTGCAATAGGCCTCCATAATAGTCGCAAAGCACCTCACATTTTATGGTGAGGCCCGACCAATGAGTAGGCAGTTATTGTAAAAAAGAGGTGTGACAAAGACAACCTCTCAGAGGCAGGCCAGTGGGGCTCAAGCTTCGTCCGCTGGACCACTCCTTGGAGACAGTGAGAGAGAGCATCCACACAGAATAAACAAGTAGGAGGAGAGAAGGCACTCTTGGTGTAGGCCATCAGTCGACTGGAAGAAGTCCATTGGAGTATCGTTGATCAGGATGGCGAAGCTCGGGGTCTCCACATAGTCCATAATCTAGAAGATCTATCTACCACAGAAGCTAAGGTCAAGGAGTGTCTAGTACAGGAACGACCAACTCATCCGATCATAAGCACACTCCATGTCTAGCTTGATCGCCATCAAGCTCTGGTGGGTGGGTGGATGCTGTAAATCATGCATGAACTCCTGAGCGAGCAAGATATTATTGGTGATACAGTGCCCTCCAATAAAAGTGCCCTACTCCGGACTGATTAAACGAGGATTCATCGACTTCAGACATCCTACCAGGACCTTTGCACACATTTTGTAAAGCATTATGCACAGGCTGATCAGCCTAAAATAACTCAGAGTGGATGCATCAGGTCTCTTCGAAATGAGAGTAATCAGCATCTTCTTTCAGTCCTTCGGGATGCCCCTAAAATCAAACACCACCTGCACTGCCTCAGCAACCTCCCGCCAGTAATGGGCCCGTACCGTTTGAAGAAGAACGGCAGAAATCTATCAGGTCCAGGGGCTTTATCCTATCTGAGAGATCGAGGGCCCTCTGCACCTCCTCAACAAACATTGGACGAGCCAAGGCCTCATTCTTCTGATCAGAGATTCGCTCAGTCAGCTGAGACTCCAGGGGGGATCCTTACTGCCTAGAGGAGCGATCCAGCGAGAGCTAAAAACTAAAATATCCATCCTTTGATCTCCTCACTCTCCTCCACAACTCTGCTATCCTCCTTCCTCAACTGTCTAATGCAGTTGGCCATCCTCTGGATCATCATCGATTGATGAAAAAATCTAGTGTTTCGATCATCCTCTCTGATCCATTGAATACTAGATCTCTGCCTCCACATCGTCTCCTGCTGTCTCAATAGAGAGTGGTGGGTAGACAATCTATGCCGGAGCAACCTTAGATCATGCTCCTGGAGATCCCCTTGTCCTCTCTCATCTGCAGCTCCGAGATGTCTGCCTCCACCTCCTCAATCCGCCTGAATATAAGATGATGTCTTGGGTATTTGTAGAACTACTGAAATGGATATTTACAAGTGCCAAAAACAATTAATTAGACAGCATATAAGGTTCCTCACGAATTATAACCTATAATAACTAAGGTTGCATTTGGTGTATCGCCAGATAATCTTGAAAGATAATATGGCTTACCTTTAAGATAGTTTGTCACTATTAAATTTACAGTAATATTGATTACTGTGTTTGGTACATGTAGATAATATTATAATAAAATTGCTGAGAATCTTGATTGACATATTTGGTATGATAATTAGATTACCAGCAATATAAAATCAAATTTTCAAAGCACTCCTAGGTCAAATTACTTTGTGTTTGGTACAAATAAAGGCCGTAGTGGCTCTTGCCCGATCTAACGACAACATGTATACGGAAGTAAATCTCATACCTCGAACATAGCCAAAGCCCTGTCGTGGTGCTCCCTCCTGAAGGTTAGCCCCACCGTCGGCCATCATCCACTGACCAGATCCAGCCGCAGGCCAGCCTCGCACTCGCCATAGGCAATAAGGAGCACCTTTGTGGCTCAATCCATGAGGTCTCTAGACGAGATCGCAAACACAAAAGAGACGAGAGGAGAAGGATGTTGCAGGAGTTTTAGATTCGGATGAAGGGGTCAAGAAGGTGCAGAGTGCCGGCAATGGAGAGCTAGGGGTAGAGAGGAGAGGTAGCAGCACGGCATGGGAGGACCTCGGGCTCTGGCTCGAGGACCTTCTTCTTGGAGGTCTTGGAGTTCACGAGAAGTCTACACTCCTCTTCATCATCGTTGCCATTGTTACCATCTCCACAGCTGTGGGCGGAATAGAAAGGGCCTATTGGGATGGGGTGAGGGTCTTAGACCCCGTTGGAGGGGCCAAGGAGGCATGGGGTGTCGACGATGGAGAGTTGGGGGGAGAGTAGAGAGGCAGAAGTGCAACATGGGAGGACCTCGAGTTCTTACTTGAGGATCTTCTCTTTTGAGGTCTTGATGTTCGTGAGGAGCCTGCACTTCTCTTCGTCATCGTCACCATTGTTATCGTCTCCATAATAGTGGGAGAAATGGGAGGAGCCCATTGGGATGGGAGGATTATCCCTGTTCCGGATGGAGGGACCAAGGAGGCATGGGATGCAGGCGATGGAGAGCTGCGGGGAGAGCGGAGAGGCAACGGCATAGTATTGGAAGTCCTCGGGCTCTTGCTCGAGGATCTTTTCTTTAGAGGTCTTAGAGTTTGCGAGAAGCCCACGTTTTTTTTATTGTTGTTGCTGTCTCCACGATCGTAGGAGGAATCGGAGGAGTCCATTAGGACGGAGGGAGGGAAAGACAGTGGTGGAGCTAGCCTCTGCCAGTTGTGCCATCGTGGTCGGAGAGACGAATTTTAGATAATATTTTTTAGAGATAATTTTATTTAAATATTTTTTGATAATATTGTCAAAAGACTAGTAACGTGGATAGCCATTCTCTTCGAAAATAATATAGATTGCTAAAATAATTTAAATTACTATCTAAAAAATATATTAAATATAATATTACGAGGGATCTATTTTAAATTATGAATAATTTGGATATATTGTTAGCAAATGCAATTTGAGGATAAAATTAATATATTTTTTTCAAATGCCTAATGCAGTGGTATGATGCAAATGACGTGATGTCTGACGATTAAAACCTGCAGGAAGTTGTCAGAGGGCATCCAGTTGTCAAAATATCTGCCGTTAGACTAAAGTTTGAGACATAACATATAAAATAATCCATCAAAGATTAGTTTTGTTTTTGTTTTTTTTTAATTTTTTTGGTAAGAAAAGATTAGTTTTGTTTGAAGCCGGCCTTGAGGCCCAGAAGGAAAGACACTAGTCCAGCTGAAAAGACGTCCGCTATTTGTGCCTTTTTTTTAAAAAAAAGCAATTTACGGATTTGTCCATTTTTAAAGTCTTCGTACTTTTGTACATTCTTTTTCCTGTTTTCGCAGCTGGTCCACTCTGTCCTATATGGCCGTTGGTAATTGGCAGATATGTTTAAATTGAGCCAATCACTTGATGCCACATTTGAGCTAGAAACGAGCGGGCAAGAGGGGTAGCGTTATAGCATGTTCCATTTAACGCGCGCCGAACCAACCGCCGTCTCCATCCGCAGGATCCTCGCCGAAATCTTTCATTCCCCTCCTTCCCCCCTCGGGGTTCAGATTGTATCACACGACTTGATCTTTTTTTCTCGCGATGTCAACCATTGGATCCCATTCTACACAAATCTCGAGTATGTATAAGATCTTCACTCATCCTTTGGTATAGATCTGGAAGCGACCGTAGCGCAATCCAATGGTGGATGCGTGCGAAGGAAGGGAATCCTTATGTCGCGCACTTGCCCCCAAAGGTGACGTGTTTGATCATCCACGTGGAATCCAACGGCGGTCCGAAAAGACGGCTCTATTCGGCCACCGCCAACGCTTCATACTTTCACCATCGACTTTCAAAGCCGGTGTCTCGGCCCTTTGCAATTCCCACTTCCGTCCCCAAACACCGTCGTCGCCAGAACGAAGCCTTTGTAGCCAGCTCTCTCTTCACTTCTAAGAGAGAACCAGACGAGAGAGAGAGAGAGAGAGAGAGAGAGAGAGAGAGAGAGAGA
>KE504783.1:360282-373595 GCA_000441515.1 Elaeis oleifera | reverse complement strand
AGAGAGAGAGAGAGAGAGAGATGGACGAGGCCGTCGGACCCCACGTCCTGGTGATCCCCTACCCAGCCCAGGGCCACATGCTCCCCCTCCTGGACCTCGTCCACCTCCTCTCTTCCCGCGCCCGCCTCGCCGTCACCATCGCCGTCACTACCAAGAACCGGCACCTTCTCGACCCTCTCCTCTCTCGTTCCCCCGCCGTCGTCCCCCTCGTCCTCCCGTTCCCTGACTATCCGGCTCTCCCCCCCGGCGTCGAGAACGCCAAGGGCCTACCCTCGCCTTCTTCCGCCCCTCACCCACGCCCTCGCCGGCCTCCAAGACCCCCTCCTCCGCTGGGCCCACTCCACTCCCCATCCCCCACCGCCATCATCTCCGACTTCTTCCTCGGCTGGACCTCCGACCTCGCCGCCCAGTTGGGCATCCCCGCCTCGTCTTCTCCCCCTCTGGTGCCCTCGTCGTCGCCGTCTTACACGTCCTCTGGCGCCGGATGCCCGAAAGATCCGATCCTGACGACCCCGATTGCCCCATCTCCTTCCCGGAAATCCCAAATTCCCCTGCTTTACCCTGGCACCAGCTCTCCTTTCTCTACCGGACCCACATAGTCGGAGAACCGCTCTCGGAGTTCATAAAGGAGGGATTTTTAAAGAACATCGCGAGCTGGGGTTCGTCGTCAACACCTTCGCCGACCTGGAGCGGGTCTATCTGGACCACCACCGGAACGATCTGGGGCATCCCCGGGTCTGGGCGGTGGGGCCCTGGCCCGCCGGACGGCCCGCTGAGCGCGGTGGTGGGCCTCCGCCGCCGTCGGCGAGATCATGACGTGGCTGGACGGCTGCCCGGAGGGGTCTGTGCTGCTGGTGGCCTTCGGGAGCCAGCAGGTGCTGGCGCCGCCACAGGCGGCGGCGCTGGCTGAGGGGTTGGAGCTGAGCGGGGCGAGGTTTATCTGGTGCGCGACGGAGGCGACGGTGGTGCCGAAGGGTTCGAGGGGCGCGTAGCGGGTCGAGGGCTGGTCGTGCGGGGTGGCGCCGCAGGTGGCGATCCTGGGACACCGGGCGGTGGCCGCGTTCTTGACTCACTGCGGGTGGAACTCAGTGCTGGAAGCTGTAACTGCGGGGTGGCGATGCTGACGTGGCCGATGGGCGCGGACCAGTTCTGGAACGCAAGGCTGGTGGTGGAGGAGGCCGGGGTCGGGGTGGCGCTGTGCGACGATGCCGACGCGGTGCCGAACGCGGACGAGTTGGCCCGCGTCGTGGCCGAGTCGCTGGGCGAGTCGGGGAAGGGGATGAGGGAGCGAGCAAAGGAGCTGAGTCGAAGAGCTTTGGATGCGGTAAAAGGCCGGGGAAGCTCGTACAAGGATCTGGAGGGGCTGGTGGCCGAGCTTTCCAAGATCCGGGTCAAATGAAATATTTTGGTTGTTTTAAGCCGCCACGATAATTTGAATCCTTGGGCAACCTTTTGGGAAAATGGTACCTTCCAATTAAGGTAATAAATGTTGGCTTCGCTTGCACCAGAACTTGGTTCAACGTAAGTGATGCAGCCACAAAGTTTAAATTATGTATTTTCTGCTTTTCTTATTATTTATTGTGCTAAGTCGCTGTGTAGACATCATGCATTGCAAAAAATTCATTTTGAGAATAATGTTACGAGTTTCTTTTCCTGATTGCACAATTCTAAAACAAGTGTATAAGATGCCTTAGAAACATTATATTTCGTTAAATTCTTGTTAGGACAAAATAATTTGACTTTTTCCGTAGAGCAAAAACATCTAAAGTTTGAATAATTCAAATGGAGCAGGGAAAATAAGTTTGAACTAAAATAGGGCTTTAAATTATGAAACTGTTCATGAATAGCCTCCGCTCAGGTTAGAATTTGGCGTGGTAAAAAGAGGGCCCAGCTCAAACCGTATTTCTAGATCACGTGATAATCGCACGGTGTTCCTATAGCCATTAACTTATACTTATGATGGGCTATAAGGGGTAGGGTTCAGGTTGTATCTTTTGTGTGAAAAATGATTGATCTTTGTTTTCATGATGCTAACCATTAGATCATATTTTATATAAATGGCAAAGCACTCTGACTTCTCTCTTCTATCTATTTATATAGATCTCGAAATGGCCATCGTAGTAAATCTTATAAAGGAAGGTGAATCATTATTTCGTATAAAAGATATGACCTGGACCCATAATAATATGACCTCAGCTTAGGTGGTTAACATCCAAGCTTGGAACTCTGATGAACCCTAAGCTACACTAGAAAATTTTTGGGATCTGTTTGGTTCACTACTAGAATTAATTGGAACTAAAATCAGGATTGAAATGGATTGAAATGAAAATAAGAATAGTTATATTCTCCGACGTATTTGGTTCATGATTAGAATTGGAATCAAAATAATATTAGAATGCTATAAGAGAGTCTGCATTGAATTTTGGAGGATTGAAAATTTTATTCCTTTTGGAATCAAAATGGAAATAGAATTCCTCCCTAATCAAACAGCTACAGTGAGAATTATTCATTTGTATTTCCATTCCAATTCCAGATCCAACTTCTATCAATCGAACATCCTTTTGATGTAATGAAGATAAACTCCAATAGCACAATAATTGGCTTGTGTTGAGCTCATTTGCAATTACAAGGACAACCAAGTGTTTGATGGAATGGGAAAATATATACCTTAGTTAGCATGAAACAATAGGCCTATTGGTGGTAGTTGGCAGAACACTGAAGAATTATGCTAAATTATTACATTATAAGAGGCCCTATTGCTGGAAAGAAAACAACAGATCATTTTTTATTTAAAAAAACTGTGTCGACTTCCTATTATTTTTGAGGAATATTGTCGTGGACAGAAGGTTACCTTGCAAAATTTGAACCTGGAAACTTGCCCAAATGGAGATACATAGCACAATCCGTTGAATATGAAGTGTTTGTTAATGCTGCACCATTTGCATCTTGGGCATCAGAATTTTGACCAAATCAGTCATTGAACAACCATGGTATTTCTGAGGCTGTTCAGCAGTGGCCTCAAATCATCCGATCTAATGTTCTACCAAAAAAATCATCCGATCTAATGACACTACATGTAAGTTTCTTGCTCTCAAAAAGCTGTCATACAACCTCAAGCCTTCCTCCCTCCTTCTGAAAAAATGGAAAATATAATATTGGATGAGTCTCTCTCTCTCTCTTCTGTGTGTTTGTAAAATTTCAAAAGAAAAACTTACGGTGAAGCTGCTGTAGCATGATTAATGAATGGCCTAATGATGCATCTCCAAGTATTTAGATTCGGATAATATGACATTGGGTGGCTCTCTCTCTCCCCCTCTCCTTCTCTCTCTTCCTTCTCTTCCTATAGGGGCATTTGGTATGAGATGATCCATCCAAGATTAAGGATGATGTGGATGGAGGTGATAAGATCACTGTATTTGGTTGCACCATATTGATTCTACGTGGTGGTGATTTCAAATCACCTTCACTCCTTAAATCACTATTCAATATGGTGATAGAAAATCTACTTTTGAGGATGGATATCCAACATCACTCTATCACGATGATTTTATATTAAAATATTAACACATGTTAACCAAAATATGCTGACGATTGAGAGATTTTCAAGAAGAGAAAATTATTTTTTTGCTGCGATATTTTTTGCGCACACATGAGGTGGGTAGTTGAGGCGTCTTCTCCATAGAAGAGAAGGAATGTATGTGGATACTTGGGACATCATCTCCACGGAAGAAAAAAAATCTTTCTTTTCTCCTCGTATTGATTAGAAAGAGGGCATCATCTCCACAGAAGAGAAGGAAATCTTTTCTTAAAGAAGAAAAATCTATTTGATTTTGTTCTAAATTTTTTCTATCCCAATTCTCAATCCCAACTCCCAAACAAATTATCAAGGATATTTTTAATATTATATAGTCGGTGAACTTGAATTTCCTTAGCATATCAAACAAGTAGCTTATATATATCCGAAGATCTTTAATTACTGCACTATGGCAAATCAAACATAATGATCTTAGATCACTACAGATTAGATTATTTCAGGATTTGGATCATCAGTAATCTTAAATCACCGTGATGATCCAAATTAGGTCACCAAACGCCATCCGTGTGTTTCTTCAAGATTTGAAAAGAAACGTTGGAGCCCATCTAGCATGATTAGTGAGTGACCTAATCTATTCCACGTGCAGAACTTAAAAGTTCAAGAGAGAGGAAGATCCGTCTTTGGTTGAAGTTGGTTCGGTATTGTTAGACTACACGATGCTTGGATTCATGTCTGGTTTTATGGGACATCTATCACGAGGTCCACTGAACTTGGGACCAGATCAAGCATAGCTTATTAATATTAATGTTAATTATATAGTTCGCGTCCCTAACCTAGAATTAGCATAGATTAATATGATACTGAAGGGAATAGGTACAATATCAAATAATCAGAAACCATGATTCTGATTATTGACCTTTTTGTTTTTATTTTTTGGTAAAGTTTAATTTGCTCATTTTGAAAGATAGTTGCAACACAGGTCAGCCAAACCAGCTATGAGAGGTTAAGGTTGGGAAGATCGTATATATACAACTTAAAAGGCAATTTTTGATTGATGATCTGTTAAATAATTCAGATTACAGTTTATGATTTCTTTTGGTTAGTTGGTATTTCATGAATATAACAAACCAGCCTTGAGTGCGGAGCATGGAGAGCCCTCCCTTGCAAGAAGCTATTAAGTGAAAACTAGCCAAATCTCATATTTTGCTAAGAAACCATCATATGTTGTATTTTCTGTTACTCATAGATACTTTTTTTTCAAACAAATTATCTATAAATTTTAAAAATCACAATTGAGGTACTAATTAATTGGTTGAGTTGGAAAACCCACCGGGTGTAGATTCCAATTACTTGGATTCTATCCTTCCTACACTTTGACTTTGACTGGCCTTCCATGCTAACATTCAAAATTTTTAAAGCTTAATTTTGCAAGTAACCCCTTTTATCTCAATTTTTTAAGTTCTTTTCATGCTAGCAAGATGGTTAAACATGGAGAAATAGATGGTGACATTCTTTGTTTTCTGGTGACCAATGAGAAAATTCTGATGATATATTCATTCAAGTCATTAGCACTTCTATATAATATTTTCATTTGTATGCTTTGAAGCTTTTGTTGAGTAATGTCATGGGATACTAATTTGGGGCATGTGAAAATTTCGACCTACCGCATGGTGTATGTTACATTAAGGATAGTTGGATATATAACCATCAAGCCAGCATTAATTTAGTCCCAGATGCCATCAGGAGCATGATGAAGTACTATCTTTTTCTTTTCTTTAAAGTCATATTATATTGAGGTACAAGATCTAGTAATTTTACTCATGCAAGTTATAATAACAGAATGCTATATGTATTGAAAAAATTGGATCGGGTATGGAGAGAGATTTGGTGTGAATATTATAATTATAAGATAGACAAATATCCCATGCCCCTTTATATACTTCGTATTTGAATCAGAGAAGTCGAGTCCCAAATCATATATCTTTTAGGTATTGAAAACAGCTAATGGTCAGAAAAAGCATCACATATATCTTTTCAAACTTGTATAATCACCGGCTATTGAGAGATCTGTATATGATGGATGATAAGAAAAATTATTGCATGCACTATATACGTTGCCATGCTGGTATATGCCAGAAATCATCGAGACAGGTTAGTGTGGATTCTATTCACCCTGTACTCATCTCGATGATTGGCTCATAGCAATATACCTTGGTCATTGGTGGCATATATGGCCACATTGATGCATACTATAATTTTTCGAATGATAAGACTGAAGAGCACTAATGAAGATTCAAACTAAAAATAGATATCTTTATTATTTGGTGATCGCTATAATTAAACATGAAATACCCCTATATTGAAGCATGAATGTATATGTTGGTGGATTATCCATTATTATTCTTGTCTCTCAGGACTGTTCATTCCATCAGCAAAAGGACCTTAATCAGCTCCCTAACTATTTAGAGATGAGCTGGGGAGGCATATTAGCTCAAAAAGTTCCTCACAAAGTGTGACCTATTATAATTAAGGGGAAAATGTATGATCTACTATATTTCTTTCCCAAATCATCACCTAACGCAGCTTATGATGTGAATCATATTATGTCAGACAAATAAATTTGCAAAAAGTTGTTAGTTAGCATCGAATTGTCAAAAGTGTCTTCTATTAGACTAAAATTTGAGAGATAACATATAGAATAGTCCATCAAAGATTAATTAAGGTTGTTTTTTTTTTTTGGTATGAATTAATTAAGGTTGCTCGAAGCCGGTCTTGAGGCCTGGAAGAAAAGACACTGTTCTAGATGAAGAAATGTCTGCCACTTGTGCTTCCCTTTCTTTTCCTTTTGTTTTTCCAAGTACTTGCGCATGTTCCTGGATGCCCTATTTTTGTGCATCCTTTTTCCTGTCTATCTAGTTGTTACCGCTCCCTATCCAGCCAAAAATTATTGGTTAAATCAGATCCACTGTATCATTTTTGGATCAATTCAATCATATAGAATGGCATGTTATCTAAAATAGATTAATTGTACCGACCTAAGTTCCAGAACAAACATCAGATATGAAAAAATATTTGCAAAGAATTGTGAGAAAAAAATAATTATGAAAGAAAAAATTTATTAAAAAAAAATAGAAGACTAAAACCTCACAAAGATATTTTACGAAAGAGACTCTATATACAAAAATAATCTCTCTTCTATTTTCCTTCCCACACCCAAAAGGAGATGTCAACGGTCCTTTTAAATAAAGATCACATAGATGGGATATTTGACTTCAACTTAAACTCAAAAATCAAAACCTACTAAAATAAATACTTTAAATTAAATAGGGTAACTTTAAAATAAAGTTCTATTTGAAATAGAAAAAATAAAGAATAATTAAGTAGAGTCCTAAAGTCATTAAGACTAATGACTAACTAAAAATGAAATTCTAATTGGAGTATGACTTGATAATGATTCTCAACACTTCTCATTGTAAAGTTCATACCAACAATGCTGAATTTGTCAATATCATGAAATGCCATAGCAGTCATTGCCATTATTGCCGCATGTTGGTGCTAAAATTCGTTGATGCCATCTAGGCCTTTCCTCCCATCTTGATGATTTATTCTTCCTGATTTGCTGTGCTTCTCTCTCTGCCACAGAAGAGTTGGTAACTTCCAATACGAACACGTCATCTGTTTGTGCATACTTCTCTGTCCGGATCAGCATGTAGCATAGTCACGAGGATAGATTTTTATCAGAGACTTCTTGAGGTCGTTCTTTTGTAGCCCATTCATTAGAGCTGATATTGCGACCAACTGATTAAGATTGCGCACTTCTAATTTAGCCAAGTTAAAATGGTTAATAAAAGAACATATTGTTTCTCCCTCCTTTTGCTTGATGGTGTGGAGAAAGTCAGACCGTTTCTGCTGCCAATGGCTACTAACAAAATGATTGAAAAAAGTTCGGCTCAGCTATCTGAAAGAGTGAACCGATCCTAGTTTCAAATCTGAATACCAATGTCGGACGGCTCCCTTGAGTCAATGGAAAGGCCCGATAAAGGATGGCATCCGAGGCCCCTTGGAGGAGCATTTTTGCCCTGAAGCTCCTTAGATGATCTGTAGGATTGGTGGTCCCATCATATATATCCAACTGAGGGACCTGAAATATCATGGGAGTGGTTCTCGCATTATTTCAGAGCTGAAAGGTGGAGCACCATCAAACTCATCAGGGGTGGAGAGGTGTGGTTACAGATTGCTTCAATCCGTTAGTTCAACTCTTGGAGCCTCCATTCGACTTTAGGATCTCGAGCAGCACGAGCTGCTGATTGATGAGGAGATCGATGGCTCGGGTTTGAATCATGCCCCGATTGGGAGCTAAGGGAGCGTCGTCTTCTCAGATTTGGCCTTTTGGGGCGACGTTGATGAGCAGCATATCTTTTGAAACTCGAGACTGCTCAGGTGGAGGTGGTGGAATTGTTTCGGCATGAGGCAGCAGTGTTATAGGCTGAAAGTCCGCTGGAGGTGGATCCGGTACAGATCGTACCACAGGAGATGGTGGAGGAACCATCTGCACCACAAATGATGGTACCTGCCCTACAGGAGGTGGCACAAAAGCGACCTGGATTGCTTAGACCGTCGTCGTTAAATTTTGAACCTGCTGAAAAAGCAGATTGAACTGCTCCACCATGATTGCTGCAGGTGGGGAGCTGAGACTCCCACCAAAGGTGGCGGGGCCAATTGGTTGGCATGATTCTCCTCTTGCTGTGAGGCTGCTATGCCAGTGTTATGGGATCATGCTTGGAGAAGTTACTGCTCTCTTTGGTGGCATGGTGATATTGTCCTAGACTTGCGCTCCTCTGATTTGGGATGGGCCCTCCTTCTAGCGTCAATTTGTTGGTACTAAAGTTTGTTGATACCGAATTCGCTGGAGTTATAGATGTAAACAAGAGCCTCTGGATGGTGTACTTGAAAAAGTCCAGATCGCAAAATATTCCAATGGAGACCCTCCGATGCTCAAGTCAGCTAGTAGAACTAACAGATAGAGGAGCATGGGGCTTAGAATTATTACGTATCTGGAGTCCCTCTTTTATCTCTTTTATAGACGGAGGTCGAAGTCATAGTCGGCAGGTGGGCTGGCACGATTATATGAGATTTGAAGCAGATTTGCGTAACACGCCAACTGTTCGAGAGATTTCCGTATCATGAAGATCATGATTGCCTTATTTGCTCCTTGATGGTTGTTATCTAAATTATGCCAGTTTTTGAATTTTGATTTGGTCGGTTCAAGTTGATCAGGGCTTGGTGTTGGTCGATGATGAGTCTAAACTGTATACTGATTGACTAGGAGTCAACACCAAATTATGGATGACCAAAGTTGGCGTCGAGAGCCGCTTGATGAGGGATCAGTTAAAGATGCTGGTTGACCAAAGGTTGGTATTACACGACTAGGGACTAGATGCAAGATGATGATCGAGATTCCATACTGTCGATAAATCAAGCGAGAGTAAAAGAGAGGCACATCCCGACTAAGACTCGGTGCTAGATACTAGTCGATTCAAAATCGTACCATACTTTATCCGATCGAAGGTCATCAAAATTTACAGATGGCTAACAGTCGGGGAGAGGAAGCTATTTGACCAGAAATCGATCCTAAGTGCTGGCTGAGTAGCTGTTGGAACTAAGAGTCAGACGACCACGGGTCAGACTAAGTGTTGGCCGATCAAGGATCGGATACTTGGTCGGACAGTCTTTAGTCGAAATTGTCAAACTTGGAGGAGCGAGTTATGGTCGACTGTTGGTGCGGCCGAGGCATATTGGCACGGACTTAATAGGCTGGATACTGTCAATCTCTTCATATTATCGGCCCACTCCAAAATTTTCCTAACACTGCAATAATAGTAATATATAATAATTTATGAAACTAATAATTGAATAGCAGAACTCTTTATTGACTCGAATAATAATTCTTTACTGGCTTGCCCTTTTTGATGCAAATATTAAATCAATGATATCCTACAATATTTTCTCTCGACACTAACTCTATGGTCATATGTTGAGATTCCTTCGAGCTTCCAGTTTATTCTAATGAATATCAAATTATCGATTAAAATAATTGTGAGCATTGACCATTGCCTGTACATAAGTAAAATTAGAAGTAAAAATTTGGCTATATTCATATACCTCCATTAAGCAGCTTTAGGTATCTGCATATAATTAGCATCTACATATGAAATAAAATCTTCATGTATAGAGTCTTCTAATAGTCTAAATTTTGGAGTACTTTCAGAATTAATCGATGTACCGGAATTTTTATCAAACACCAAGATACAACAAAAATCATCTCTACCAAGCATCTTCTTGCTACTTGATTGCCAAAGCTGCTTCAAAATTACTCAGCTTTTATGCTCATGGCCGACTAAATCTTCATATGAAACATCCAGATCTTAGATAGATTCACAGAGGACTCTACCATATGATTGTTTTTTCAAGATGAATCTCTATAACCTGATTAATTGTAGTATTCTCTGACTCTTCCTGAGCAATTTCAAATTAATAAATTCTTTAATAATGATCTCTTCTGATGCAACATTTACTTGATCAAGTTTTTCTTGCTTAAGATTTTTTCTATATTTGAATGATCCTTAAGTTGATCATCCTTGTTATGCTTTGAGTCTTCAGAAGTTGGTCTAGTCTCTACTTGATCAAACTTCTCATATTTCAAATCGTCATCTTTAAACCAATTTTGTTCTTTTTTTAGGTCTTTGAGGAAGTCTGGAATCAGAATCTACTCTTCAAGTAATTTTTGTTGGGGATGTCTCACTTTTCTAGAATTTGATCTAGTACAATGAACGCTTTTTTGGTGCGTCTCACCCAACTAACTAATACTTGCTTCTTTATATCTTGAATATGGAGATAATTTTTTCTATTGATAGAAAATTAAGTAATCCACATTATCTTTCTAGATTTCAAATTTCACTTCCTTCTTGCAACCTTCTCGTTGAGAGTATATGAGGGCATCATTGCTGACTCATCCAAGATATTCTATAAATTTTGTCCTTTTAAATAAGATTTGACAATAGCCTTCTACATTGGATAACGGGTGTTGTGCAACTTACAAGGAGATATGGGATTAACAAAACACTTATATTAATGTTGGTGATGCTAGACATTTAGAACCTAATGTGATAGAAGATAATAGTATTGAGATTCATTGCCAAATCCTCATCCAATTATGTTTTCATTTTAGTTGATCATTAGTTTTATGACTTTAGGACTAATTATTCCTTATATATCCTATTTCAAATAGCACTCTATTTTTAAAGTTACTCTATTTAGTTTTGAGTTTGTATTTAGTAGATTTTTAATTTTGAGCTCAGGTATGGGCTAAACATCCCACCAATATGATGCTTTATTTAAAGAGATATTTGGTGTTCCTTTGGGTGCGAAAAATATAAAGGAGTGTACAAAAGTGTGTAGTAAGAAAGAGAGAGCAAGGATTATTTTCGCATATGAAAACTCTTTTGTAAGGCATCTTTGTGAGGTTTTAACTTTTATTTCTTTTGAATAAATTTATCTTTTTCTCTTCAAAATTTATTTCTTCCATAATTATTTTTTCTCAAGATCCCCTATAAATATTTTTGTGTTGGTTTTTATTCTAGATCTTGGGCAAGCACAATCAATCTACTCTGAGTAGAATGCTATTCTATAGGTAGCATCAGTTATAATGATTCATTTTTTGAATCACCAAACAAGAGTCCATATGCTTGCACCACTATAAAATGAATTACTGAAAACTCTTCCACCATAGCTGAGCTACAAACACGGGAACCACAAACAATCAAGTTGCTGCTACAAAAATTATGATTCGAATAAATCTGATTGAAGTCGCAAACTACTTGACCACTCTTCAAGTCTATAGCTTTGATATCATATAGAGTCACAAATATATTGATCACTAATCTCAAAATCTATAGCTCTAATATTATGTTGAACGACACACTATCTAAAATAGATCGATCATACCAACCTAAGATTCAAAGCAAACACCAAACATGAAAAAAAAATTATAGATAATCAAGAGCAAAAAATAATTATGAAAGTTGAGAGAAAAATAAATTTATTCAAAATAAATAAGATCCAAACTTACAAAGACACCTCGTGAAAGAGTCTCCACATGCAAAAATAATCTTTTCTCTCTCTTTCTTATGAATTATCATTTCAACGATCAACTTCTCCCATAATGATATCTATACTACCTAGTATCGTCATGATATCAGCCAATTTCATTCTTTAACTAGCTGAGGAAGAATGGCAAATTGATGAAATCATGGATGAATTTCCATCTCCAGGAGAAATACTATTATCCCCTATCAATAAATTCTTAATTCTCTTTTTGGGGCTTTTACTTTGACATAAAGTTCTTATTTCGCAATTCAAAATTGGGTGAAGATTTTTTACTAATAAATATATATTTAAAATCATTCCATTTAAAATTTTTTGCTCTATCAAAACGTCGGACTTCTAAATTCTCATAGGGACCTCTAGAAATTCCTTCTAGAGCCTGTTGAATAATTTTTATAGATTGACACCCCAAAGGAGACGTCAATGGCCCCTTTAAATAGAGATTATATGGGTGGAATGCTTGACTCCTATTTGAACTCAAAAATCAAAAATCTGCTAAAATACAAACTCTAAATTAAATAGAGTGGCTTTAGAAATAGAGTCTTATTTGAAATAAGATATACAAGGAATAATTTAGTGGAGTTCTAAAATCATTAAAATTAATGATTAACTAAAATAAAATCCTAATTAGAGTAGAAACTGGCAGTGAATGTTGATAAAGCTCATGTCAAAAAAATCTCTGATGAAAATTGTCACGCCCCCAGCCCGAGATCGTGAGCAGGAGGTCGCGGCAATCGCCACATACTTATGAAGAACTCTCTCCATAAACATACAAGACATCTCATCACGATATCAATGCATCACAGTGAAATAAATTTAAATAATTATTATTCAATTTTAATTAAAATAATTAAATCAAATATCTTACATCCAATAAAATTTACTAAAATAAAATAATAGATCTAAGTTCAATGAAGTTGACAATGCTAAATCTCGCCTCTAAAAGCTCTGTCCCAATATTAATTCTCACGTTCGTAATTAATTATCTGAATCTGAAAAATAGAAAGAAGGTAATGAGCTAGACAGCTCAGTAAGTAACAAATATCTCAACTAGATATTCAGATATTATATAATTTTAAAATAATACTGTAAATAAACATAAAATATATTTCATGCTGATTTAATGTAAATCCAATCTTTTCAAATATTCATATATAAGATAATCATAAATTCGATTCGATTTAAAACACTTGTAACTCAACAGCCTCGACTATGACCAACGTTTAACCCCCATTGGTGGAGTCCACTAAATACCAGCGCACAACCCCACTGGCAGAGTCCACTGAACACCAGCGCACAACCCCCACTGGTAGGGTCCACTAAATACCAGCGCACAATCCCAACTGACAGGGTCCACTGAGTACCAATGTATAATCCCCATTGGCGGGACCCACTGAAACATAGTTAGGCTGAGAGCATAAATCCGATCAGTGTCAAAATACTTTTGTATCATAATATATCATAATTTTTCACTGAACATATGCATAATCAATAAATCATAGTATTTCGGAATCACTTTTAGTTCAAAACATAATTTCATAAATCATGCATAATTTCAAAGAATAATTATTAATTTTCAGAATAAATATGAAATATCTCAAAAAGATGATTCATT
>KE504783.1:314780-326080 GCA_000441515.1 Elaeis oleifera | reverse complement strand
ATATCACAGAAAAAATTTTTCGCATCTCCATGCGATTGGTTTATATAGTACTATTCTTTCAGAGATCTTCGATGAAGGGAAGAGAGATGCCAATGGTAAAAAAGGAGTCGAGGAAAGGTGCTCAACATTGTTGACAGCGGCTTCAAGAGTCGTCCAACTATCATCCCTAGCAACAACTTCACAAAACTTCAAAAAAAACTTAGAAAAGTCCGGCTTAGTCCCATCGATGTGACCTGTATTCTCTCAACAATTCTTCATATGGTATAATATATATAGCAGACTTGATTTTATATTTCACACAGTATGATATATCTTATACATTCACAAAGGTATTTTTGATAAAATTTTTAAATAAATATAAAAGATTATAATTTTATTATTGTATAATATATAAATTCAAACTATGTCTATTCTGTGTAAATGTACAAGCAATCCACCTAATATTAAATTTAGATATCTTTCTTATAGGTATATCATATACATTAGAGAAACATAGATGGTTGTGTCTATTTATTTCTAGATAAAATAATTTTAGTCTATCAAGTAATAAAAAGATCTTTTTATCTATGTAAGTTAATAAATTAAGTATATTCATTAGAATAAAAAAAAATTAACGAATTAAAAGAGGTGTATTTATGTTTATAATTTTTACATATATACCCTTCCAAACATTCACATTTACATGAATATCCTCACAAATTTCTAATTACGTATATAACCTTATAAATTTTCTTTTACATATTTACCTATAAGGGTATTTTAGTCATTTTAATTTAAATCGTTAATTTTTAATAATGTTAGATGATATTGGTACATATATAAAAATAAAAAAAGAAGAATATACATACAATATAAATATTTTATGAGGATATATATATAAACATCTATTTTGAAAGGATATTTATATAATTTAATATTTAAAAATATATATACACAAAAAAAATCTTTAGTGGTAAGTTGCAAGGGGGCGCCTAAGCCCAAAGCGTTGGTTACAGAAGATTGTCCAAAAGCATCTTTGATTGAGGAGCGCAGAATTGTCCAGCCCTATTCAATTGGAGAATTGGTGACCAGCAGCCCTTCAACATTAGTGCCCACAATGCAAAATACTTTGTCTCATCGACTTTCTTTGAGTAACTGTGGTAATCAAATGCCAGTTCTTCCTGATAAGCCTCATAGTGTGGCTGACTCAGGTCAGGAGACTTCTCACGTGGTGGGTGAATGCAGCTCCAACCAAATCATGACCACTCATCTGCGGACATGTTGAAAGTATGTTCTCACCGCTAAACCAGAAAACAAGCAAAGAAAACAGAGCAACTTGTGAATAGGGAGAGTACTAATGCTGAGGCATCATCTTCCTCTATTTTATCTTAACCCATGAATATTATAACCTGGAATTGCAGAGGAGCTGCCAACCCTTCGTTCTTCAATAATTTTCATAGTCTAGTTAGAAAACATAACCCAGGTACCTTTTGTATTTTGGAGACGAGGATCTCCGGGGACTCTGTTCAAAAAATACAAAAATGTATTGGAAATCAGTGGAAAAGTCTTGCAATCCCATCAGTGGGTCTTTCTAGTGGCATTATGGTTGCATGGCCTCAGAATTTACAAGGTGTTGATTTCTATGCAAATAATAGGCAAGCAATTTTTGGAGTTGCATCAGTGAATTGTTGTGAGCCTTGGATAATTGGTTTGATCTATGCAAGCACGTTGGGTACTTGAAGGCAGGAACTTTGGGACATGGAGGACACTTTTATTCCTTGGGCCATCCACTTGTGATAATGGGTGACTTCAATATCATCGTTTCTAGTGATGAGAAGCAGGGTGGTAAAACGTTTAAGAAACCAGAGAAGTCCATGATTTCAGAAATTTCACTAGTAATTCTGGAATGATTTTAATGGTGCTCCTTTTACATGGTGTAATGACCGATTTGGATAAGCAAGAGTATGGGAGCGTCTTGATAGAGCATTGGCAATGCCTTCTTGGATAGATATGTTCCGCAATCTAAGCTATTCCACTTGGCTACAATTGGGTCTTGACCATTGCTCACTATTGCTTCAAATTGAATCCACCATTATACAGAAGAAGACTCCTTTCGAATTTGAACGTTTTTGGCTCACGTGTGATGGGATTTGAGAGGTTGTTAAGCAAGCCATAGGGACATAAAGGCAATGAAAAATCTTTCTCTTGATGGCGTATCGGATGCTTGCTAATACTAGAATACTTCTGCACAAATGGAATAAAGAAGTGTTTGGTAACCTATTTCAAAAGCAGAAAAGTTGGAGAACCAAATTAGTAAATTAACTTCAAGAAGAGGACATGGCCTGTAATGGAACCAACCATACTTTCCAAATCACCCTTGCAAGGAAAGTCAGAGAACATGATAAACTTTTGAGGTTGCAGGAAATTATTGGAGGCAAAAATCCCATTTAAAATGGCTTAAAGATGGAGGCGCAAATACAAATTTCTTTATAAAACTACAATCTTATGAAGAAGGAGATATAGAATTGAGGGATTAATAAGGCTGATGGTCAGTTCACTGTGGATGAAGCTGAAATAAGATAAACTATTGTGAATTATTTCTCAAGCCAATGGAAATCTCAGCCATCTTGATTCCTCCTTTCTTCCTAATCTATATGTCGGTATTATGAATCAGCAGAATGGTATTCTTACTCAATGGTTTCTGAAAGAAATTGAACTGGCCTTCATTCAGCTTCCATCGGATAGTGCTCCGGGTCCAGATGGCTTTCAACCTCTATTTTCAAATCATTTTGGTCTATTATGAAGATGGATGTTGTAGCCACTATTAAAGAAATTTTTGCTATTGCATGCATGCCTGAAATTTGGAGAACAACATTCATAATACTCATCCCAACAATAGAACTGAAGGAGGTGAAAGACTACTGTCCAATCAATTTGTGTGGCACTTTATATAAGCTTGTTACCAAAATTCTAGTCAATCATATGAAGTATTTAATGCCCACTTTAATTTCAGTAGAATAGAGAGCCTTTATTCCTAACAGAAATATTTTAGATAATATAATGCCAGCTCAAGAAATCTTTCACTCAATGTACGGAGCTCCAAAGAAAAAGGCTTTAATGGTGCTAAAGGCAGACATGAGAAAGTTTATAATCGTATGTCATGGCAATACTTGGCAGCTGCGCTTAACTATTATGGGTTTCACTCTAAATTTATTAAATGGATTATACATTGCATTTATGATCCTTCATTCTCTATGTTGATTAATGGATATCCTTTGCAATGGTTCTCCTCTTCAATGGGTTTTCGGCAAGGCTGCCCCATGTCTCCCTTCCTTTTCATTTTATGTTTTGATATGTTATCGAGGAGTTTGCAGATTTTAGCTCTGAATGGCTCTCTTAAAGGCCATCAACCAAGGCCATGTGGACCTTCCATCACTTATTTGATGTTTGCTTGTTGGTTGCAAAAGCGAATATTCAAAATGCAGCCATTCTCAAGCAAGCTATATTGGTTTACCGTCATTCGGGATAGAAGATTGATGTGCACAAATCTCAAATCTAGTTTAGCAGTAGTGTTGATTCAAGAGTGAAGAATCAAATCACTTAGAACGTTTAATGTTCTAATCAAAGAGAGTACTTGAGTTATCTAGGTGTGCCGCTATCTAGTGAGAAACTCAAACATCACGGCTTTCACGCTTTCCTTGGCAAAATCCATAAGCACTTAAATGGATGGAAATGGAAGCACATATGGCAAGCTAGTTTCGATAACTTTGCTCCAATCTATTTTAAACTCCAGCTATATCTACCTTCTTTCCAATGCCCCAATTCCTATATCTATTTTGAATGATATTGAGAAAATCTTTAAGGCATTTCTTTGGGGTCATGACCTGAGTTCTATGAAGCTCCATCCTATCTCTTGGGAGAACATTTGTACAAAGAAGAACAAAGGTGGGCTTGGGATGCAATTAATTAAACATTGTAGAGATGCAGTGTGGGGAAAAGTAGCAGCAAACCTCATTCTTAATAAGAAGATGCTATGGGCCAAACTGGTGACATCTAAATACAACTTTCTTGGTTGGAAAAAAAATTGTCATATAAAATGAGGAGCTTTACCTTATGGAGGAATATATGTGCTGTAGCGAAGTGGGTAACTCACTCTTTCTCATGGTAAGTGGATAATGGTCGTAGCATTAGTTTTTATATGACCTATGGCTCACTAATGTCCCACTGAACCAAATGGCTATTGCCATCCACTGCAATATATATGAGGATCATCGGAAAGTTTTAGAAGTAATTAAACTGGATGGAACATGGGATTCTAAACTTTTGGATCAAAGTTTTCCACTTGATATTGCCCAAACTATCAAGGAAGTTCCTCTTCCTAAAGTCAATGTGAAGACAGGTTAGTTTGGAATGCTTAGGATCATTTAAACTGAGGATTAAAGATGTGATCAGAGTTGTTCAGCAAGACCAACATGAACATGAGAGGAAGAATCTTGCATGGGTATGGAAATTGAACATGGCACCTAGAGTTAAAATATTCATGTGGAAATTGGGTTCGGGTCGTCTTCTTTGCAAGACATTTCTTAAGGGGACTTATTGCTGCTCAAAGTACTCTCTGTGACTTATGCCAATCATCAATAGAGGACTTGCAACATTATCTTTTTAATTGTTCTCATGTGGCTCAAACTCGGGCTCCATTGTATGGTTATTATCAAATAATTTTCTATTACTTTCATTCAACTACTCATACAGATATGCTCAGTTGGTTCCTCCAAGGATTTCAACAGAACATCAGTAACTTATACTGCTTAGTCAATTCGGAATAGTAGAAATGAGCAACTTTTCCAAAACGAAAGAGCAATCCTATCGGCACCTTTAATTTTGCGCATTGTCTTGTAGAGGAATATTTTAGTTATATGTCAATGTAGATTGAAGCTATGGATCTATAGCACTGGGATACCTGCAGCTCGATGAGCTCGATTAATCCTTATCCAACAATGGTCTCTTCGGTAGCCCATCCATGTGGCCTGGTTAAAGTAAACTTTGATACTTCTTGGAATGAAGGTACTGCAAGGATGGGCTATATTATGAGAAATCATGAAGGCAATGTATTACGTGCTGGAGTGTAGCGATCCCAAGTAGCTACTGTTGTGATGGTAGAGTTGCAAGCGGCATGGAGTACTATGGTCATAATAGTTCACCATTTCAAGTTCAAAGATATTTAGCTAGTGGGAGATTCAACGGTGGTTATTAAATGGGTTTCTGATATTTATAATTGTCTCAGGGTTGATTAAAGTAGAGTTTCTTCACCCACTACTTTTGGATTTGAAACATTTTTTAAACTCTTTGGATTTCTTTCTTGTTACTTGTCGTTGCAAGGAAGGAAATCAGCCGACGGGTATATTAGCCAGGCTGATGGTTAATATAGATTTTTCTTCTATTTCTTTATTACTTTTTGAATAAAGATTTTGGTTTCAGTTGACACAGCTAGAGTTCCATATTCTTGTTTGTAGTTTGTTTATTGGGGTACATGCCCCCACTTGAACCAACAAAAGAAGTCACATTAAATTTACATATAAGATCTAGTGTTTTGCTGTGCAAGTTATAATGGCAGAATGCTGGATTATATTGAAAAAGCAGGGTGGGGTGGGGAGAGAGATTTGGTGTAAATATTTGTAGTTATAGCACAGAAAAATATTGCATGTATCCCTACTACACATTTGAATTGGAGAGCCAGCCTGAAATCACATATCCTTTGCGTGTTGGGAACTACTATTGATAAGATGATGTCCTTAGATAAGATGATGTCTTGAGTATTCATAGAACTACTGAAATGGATGTTAACAATTAATTAGACAGCACATGAGGTTTCTCACAAAGTATAAAGTATTATAACTATGGGAAAAAGGTATGATCTACTATATTTCTTTTCCAAAGTCATTCCCTAATTGGGTCTTATGATGTGAAGCATGTGATGTCTAACAAACAAAACTTGCAGGAAGTTGTTAACTAGCATCCAATTGTCAAAAGTATCTCCTATTAGGCTAAAATTTTAGAGATAACATATAGAATAGTCCATCAAAGATTAATCTTTTTGGAAGCCGGCCTTGAGCCGAGAAGGAAAACACCAGTCCGGCCGAAGAAATGTCGGATATTTGTACACTTTTTTTTGTTGTTTTGCAAAAGCTGGCCCATTTGCTCGGTCTCTCTACCTTCATGTATATTTTGTTTCTATTTGTCTAGTTGTTATCGACCCCTTATCCATGAAAATTATTGATTGAGCCAAGTCCACAACATTATTTTTGGACCATTTCAACCACAGTTTAACACGTTTAAAAGTTTAGGTGGAGCCAAAAAAAAAAAAAGTACGAGTGGAAACTTTTCAACCCCTCCATTTACTCTAGCAGGTCCATTTGAAACTTTAGGTAGTATTTCCATCTTATTTCGGGCAGGGGGGGAGGGGGAGAGGGAGAGGCGGCGTGAAAGCCATGTTCACGTACACCAACTAAAGCCAGCATATCACGGGTTCAAAAAACGAAATAAAATGATCAAAACCTCAAAAATTTTAATAAATCAAATAACCTTAAACCAGACTACAAATAAGAACCAACTGAAACCGAACTAGAAATCAAGAATCATCTCTAAAATCCAAAGGACACCGAAGCCAAACTAGAAATCAACAACCCTGGAACTATATCAAGAATCCAAAGAACACCGGAAAGAAAGTATAAATCAAGAACTGCCAGTAAAATCCAAAAAAAGGTAAAAACTAAGAAATGAATATGTTGGGACAATCGAATTTGCTCTCCTTAATTCTACGTCGGTTCCCATATTTGAGATTGGCCTTTTATTAGATACCTATATAAGAAGAGCCAAGAGATCCCAAGAAGAGAGGCTCTAGAAGGAAAAAAGCTTTCAGAATCCAGCTCTCATGAGAGTCATCTGGCCGAAGTAGAGTCATTATGGTCGAATCAGAGTCATCTGACCAAAGCAGAGTTATCATGGCTGAACTTGAGTCATCATGGTTGAAGCAATATTTTCATAGCCGATTGACCATCTTCATATCATGACCGGCTGACCATTTTCATGTCATGACCAACTGACCATCTTCATGACCAAACCAGTATTATAACGGCCGACTGTCAAACAACCGATTGCCGACTGTCAAACGGCCGACTGCCAAATATATAATCACGATACTACAATCGTAGGTAATAACTATATCCCACGATCGTTAATGGACATAAATTACCCATTAACTCCATGATTATGGTCTAATAATCAGGGTAACTATCCCTTAGTACCATAAAAAGTGGGACCATATGCTCGACGATTACATCCGAGTCACCTATAAAGGGAAGGTAAGAGAACAGACAAGGGATAAGACACTTCTGGACTGATACTCTGTCAATTTTGATATTCTACTTCTTATTTGACCACTCTTTACTGACTTAAGCATCGGAGAGTCTTCGTCGGATACAACTCCAGTCAGTGTAGACTTCTTTTGCAGGTGCTCTTTACTAGCATCAGATACTCCAAGAGATTGGCCGCAACAGATTGGCGCACTATGAATGGGGGCAAACCAATCCTGAAAGAGCAATGGCAAGAAAAAAGTCCAGAAGACATCCATCAACAATGGCTGGCGATCTTCCCGCAGAAAGAGGCTATCTGAGCCAGAACATAGAGCCCCATGCTCCACAGCAACAATCAAGGGAGCCCCACCAACCTCGATCGCTCCTTCAAATCGACACCGCCAATCATTGGCTGTCTTAATTCGACACAGCTAATAATTGATGGTGGTGTAATCTCGAAGACAATCTCATCGGCGGAATTGGCCACACCACTTAGCCCATCACTCTCAACGTATCAATCGTCATCTATTCCCCCCACAAGACTGATAAGGGAAAATAATGATGTACATTTAGAAAGCTTCTCCAAATGACGAATCGATTGTGATCGATGATTCTGAAAACTTCTCCAAATGATGAATCGATCATGATCGACGATTCAGAAAGCTTCTACAAATGATGAATCGATCGTGATCGATGATTCAGAAAGCTTCTTCAAATGATGAATCGATTGTGATCGACAATATAGAAAGCTTCTCCAAACGATGAATCAATCATGATCGATGATTCAGAAAGTTTTTCCAAACAACGAATCGATCGTGATCAATAATACGAAAAGCTTTCTCCAAATGACGAATCGACCATGATCGATGATTCAGAAAGTCCCTCCAAATAATAACTATGCTCCTTTATAATGGAATGACTTATGATCATATTCCAGATCAACAGAACAATCTACAATAATATTCCTTTACGGTGGAATGATTACCCTTCAAATATGGAATGCCAACAATCTATGACTATATCTTCAATAAAGTTGTCCTTATGACTTAATATATTAGAACGATATGTTCGATTTTCAACATACTTTCAACTGAAATATAATACAATGAGCTCCAGCTCAAGATGATTTGACGATAAATATAAGCTCCAGCTCAAAGATGATTTGACGATAAATACAAGCTCCTACTCAAGCCTCGAAGAGCCAAAGAAGAAAATATCGATCTTTGGATCAAATGATTCCCAAGAGGACCAACATGCTGACTCAACTCCGGTCAGATGGAACAACATGCCGATTCGACTTTGATCGGACAGAACAACATACCGACTCAGTTACGGTCGGATGGAACAATATATCGACTTGACTACGATCGGATGGAACAATATATCGACTCAACTACGATCAGATAAACAACATACCGACTCGACTACGATCGAACGAAACAATATGTCGACTCTGCTACGGTTGGATGGAACAACATGCCGACTCGACTATGATTGGATGGAACAACATGCCGATTTGGTTATAGTTGGTTGGAACTATATGCCGATTTGGTTACGATCAGACAGAACAACATGCCGACTTGGCTACGATCGGACAGAATAATATGCCGACTTGGCTACGGTCAGACGAAACAACATGTTGACTTGACTACGGTTGGATGGAACAATATACCGACTCGGCTATGGTCGGATGGAATAATATACCGATTCAACTATGGTCGATGGAACAATATGTCAACTCGACTACAATCAGTCAGAAGAATATGCCAACTCGACTACAATCAGTCAGAAAATATTCAATAGTTATCTGTGACAAACGATGATCACATTCAAAGAGACAACACCAAAAAAAAAATTTACTACGAACTGAAGGCTACAAAATCGGATGAAAGTCTGGTAACAAAAAAATTTTTTCATTATTAATTAAAATGACCACAAAATCGAGACTCGAAGTCATGGTAGAAGATATGCTGACTCCCCTCATCCAATGCATCAAGCCACCTTGAACTAGAAAGTGGGGACAACTATTGGGACAATCAGATTTGCTCCCCTAATTCTACATCGGCTCCCATATTCAAGATCGGTTCTTTGTTCCATAGCTATATAAGAATAGTCAAGAGATCCCAAGAGGGGAGGCTCTAGAAGAAAAATTTTTTAGAATTCAGCTCTCATGAGAGTCATTATGGCCAAACCAAAGTTATCTGATCAAAGTAGAGTCATCATGGCTGAACTTGAGTCATCATGGCTGAAGTAACATCTTCATGACCGACTGACCATCTTTATGTCATGGCTGACTGATCATCTTCATATCATGATCGACTGACCATCTTTATGATCGATTGACCATCTTCATGTCATGACCGACTGACCATCTTTATGACCGACTAACTATCTTTATGTCATGACCGACTGACCTTCTTCATGGCCAAACCAACATCATAATGGCCGACTGTCAAACAACCGATTGTCGACTGTCAAATGATCAACTGCTAAATATATAATCACGATACTACAATCGTGGGTGTTGGGTATAAAATACCCCCAGCCGAAGTTCGTAAGAAGCTGACCCTCCCAGGACTCTTCTGACTTCCGACTTGGTGTGGCATCTTTCCGGACTTCTCCAGCAGCCAAGCTTCCACAATGTTCCCAAGTTCCTCCGACGGACGAACTCCCACAACGTCTTCTACGAGTACAAACCGAACTCCTCCGACGGATGAACTCCTACCGTATCCTCCGGATTTCTCCAATGATAAGCTCCTTCAGTCGCCTATCGGACTGCTCCAAACGCTCTCTGGGCTCCACTATCAGCCGACCTTTCACAGTGATTGACTATTATCCGAACCACTTTCAAATTTTCTCCTGTTGCGATCGACTTTGCTCCGGGCTTCTTCCTGACTTCGTCAAGATCGCGCCTCTCTGGTGGCAAGATTTCTACAGCAACCAGACTCCGTCCAAGTTTCTACAGTGGTCGACCACCTTCCGAATTCTGTCTGAACTCCTACAGCAAGCGGCCTCCATCCGGGCTTCCACGATAATCGGTCTCCGTCCAAGCTTCTACAGTAAGCGGCCTTCATCCGGGCTTCCACGACAACCGATCTCCGTCCAAGCTTCTACAGTAAGCGGCCTCCATCTGGACTTCCACGACAACCGATCTCCGTCCGAGCTTCTACAGTAAGCAGCCTCCATCCGGATTTTCACGACAACCGGTCTTCGTCCGAGCTTCTACAATAAGCGGCCTCCCTCTGGACTCCTACAAGAATCGAACTTCGTCCGAACTTCTCCAGCAGGTGGATTCCAGACGAACTTTCACAACGGACGGGCTCCAACAGACGGATTTCTACGACGATCGATTGTCTCCGGTGTCTTCCGTATCTCTCCAAGCCATCAGCCTTCTACAAGCGTCAGTCGAACTCCTCCAGCGGATGAGCTCCCACAACACCTTCCGAACTCTTCTATCGGACAACCTTCTATAACGCTTTCCGAATTTCGGACGAATTTTTTAGCAGTCAGACTCCAACTAAACTTCTCCAACAGAGAGTCTCCGTCTGGGCTTTTGCAACAGACGACCTTCACCTGCAGCATCAGTGCCTAAAGCGTTCGACCACAGCTAACCCGTCAGCAACCTCGAAAGCATCCGAGGTTCTCTCAGACAGAGAGCTACCCCGCTTTACCAGATACTTCAACTGAGCTTCAGCCGTCCAGCCTGAACTCTCTGGCATGTCGCGATAACGGACACCATTACTCTCCGTAACAAACTCCACGTGGTCCCACCACTCTCTGGCAAGTCACGACAACGGACACCACCACTCTCTGTAACAAACTTCACGTGGCCCCGAACGGCCCACTACCAGGCGGTTACAGACGTCGCTGTCAATCAATTACGCTCTTCCGTCTATAAAAGAGACCCCCCAGATACGTTTTTCTATAAGCTCTAAGTATTATCTCAAAACTCTGCTAAAATCCCATTCG
>KE504783.1:291295-313236 GCA_000441515.1 Elaeis oleifera | reverse complement strand
ATCATGACTGAACCAGAGTTATCATGGCCGAACGTGCATCATCATGATCGAACCAGTATTATCATGGCTGAAGCACAGTCATCATGGCCGAACTTGTATCATCATGGTCAAACCTGCATCTTCGTGGCCGAACCTGCATCATCATGACCGAAGTAGAGTCATCATAGCCGAAGCAGAGTCATCATGGCCGAACCTGCATCTTCATGGCCGAACCTGCATCATCATGGCCGACTGCCAAACGATCGACTGCTAAAGGGCCGACTACTTAAGGGTCAACTGTTAAATGGCCGACTACCAAATTATCGACTGTCAAACTGTCGACTGTCACCGCATGACCAACTGACATGGCCGACTAACACGACCGACTGACATGGCCGACTGTCACGATCGATTGACATGACCGATTGTCACGACCGACTGACAAGGTCGACTGCTACGGTCGACTGCTATGTGCTCGACGGTTACACCTAAATTGCCTATAAAGGAGAGGTAAAGAGACAGCGATAGTAAGAGGCTGTTATTGAGCTAATATTTTATCAAATTTTACTTAAAATATTCTGTTCACCACTTCCGACTGACTTAGGCATCAAAGGATCTCCATCGAATACAACTCCGATCAGTAGACTTCTTTTGCAGGTTACTCTTCACTGGAGTCAGACACTCTTGGGGATTGTCCGTAACAAATTGGCACATCAGGAAGGAGGGAAGAACGAATCCAATCATGATGAAAACAAGAGCCCAGAGCATCTCCACCGGCTCCGTCAGGCAATCTTCCCATCAGAAAGATCTCCTGCGTCCACCTCTATTGGCAAAGTCCAGTTCCTCGTGTCCGGTCATCATCGCAGATGCTAAACAATTTGCTGCCTTGGTATAGCAGATAAAATATTGATGGAGACAGTGCACAGCCTCTAATAATAACAAACACAATAACAACAGTAGCAATCGTTGATGGAGTAGCTGGCGCCTCACATAATGCCATCCAGGCACAGTCACTGCACCCGCAATGATCTCCTACTCCATCTCCAGAACGATGATCGGCTCGACGTTCCCATCATGTCGAGCCATCACTATCTTGGTAAGAGGAAAAGTCCAAAATACATCCATCATTACTAAGGTAAACCTCAAGGCTAAGGTGAAGACAATCATCGAAGCTGTTCGAAATCTTCAACAGATTGTAGAACAACAACAACAACAATCGAAGGAGCGGACGCCATAGACTGTACCTTTAAGGTATAGCCATCCTGCCCCACTCTGCACCGATAATACTCTCGGCACTTGCAGCGCGCTGACTCCTAGCCCTCCAACATTCATGACATGCCAGCTCTCGACATATTCGAAATTCACAACAAGCCGACTCCGATCGATCGAATCTACAAACTGACTTCGATCGATCGACTCTATATGCCGATTCTGATCGGATGAATCTACAAACTAACTCTGATCGATCGGATCTACAAACCCACTCCGGTCAGTCAAATCTACAAATCGACTCTGATCGATTGACTCTACATACCGACTCCGGTCGGTCGAATCTATAAGCCGACTTTATTGATCGAATCTATAAACCGACTCTGATCAGTCTACTCTACATGCCGACTCCAATCGGTTGAATCTACAAGCCGACTTCGATCGATCGAATTTGCAAGCCGACTCCGATCTGTCAACTCTACATGCTGACTCCAGTCAATCAAATCTACAAGCTGACTTCCATCGATCGAATCTATAAACTGACTCTGATCGATCGACTCTACATGCCAACTCCGATCGATCGAATCTATAAGCCAACTCCAATCGATCGAATCTATAAATCGACTCCGATCGATCGACTCTACATGCAGACTCCATCGGTCGAATCTACATGCCGACAAAGATCTGATGACTCTATATATCGACTTCGATCGTTCGAATCTACATACTAACTTCGGTCAGATGACTTTTCGATCGAAAGACATGCCGACTCGACTACGATCGAGCGAAAGAATATGTCGACTCGATTATGGTCGGATGAAATAATATGCCGATTAGACTATGGTCAAATAGAATAATATACCGACTCGACTACGGTCGGATGGAAGAATATACCAACTCGACTACGGTCGGATGGAACAATATGTCGACTCGACTACAGTTGGACGGAACAATATGTCAACTCAGCTACAGTCGGATGGAAGAATATGCCAACTCGACTCCAATCAGATGGAAGAATATGCCAACTCAACTCCAATCGAATGAAATAATATACTGACTCGATTATGATTAGACAGAACAATATGACAACTCGACTATGGTTGGATATAACGATATGCTGACTCGATCATGATCGGATGGAAGATACAGACTTGACTACAGTCAGTCAAAAAATACATCAACTCGACTCCGCAATAGTCATCTATGATGAATGATGATTACATTCAGGGAGACTTAGCATTTAAATTTTTTTTTCATTATCGATTGAAGACTACAAAAATCGGATGAAAGGTTCGGCAATAAATAAAAGTTAGACTAAGGTTTGGTAACCAAAAAAAAAGAGAGCCAAGAAAGAAATGACAAAATGGCTGGAGATTCTATTTTTGAGAGAATTATAAATATTTGTAGCTGAAATGACCATAGAATTGGGGCTCGAAGTCATGACGGAAGATATGCTAACTCCCATCATCTAACGTGTCAGGTCACCGTAGACTTGAGAGTAGAGGGCAACTGTTGGGATAATCGGGTCTGCTCCCTCCGATTCGAGATCGGCCCCTTGCTCCACATTTATATAAGAAGAGCCAAGAGATCTCAAAAGGAGAGGCTCTGGAAGGGAAGTAATTTTCATAATTCAGCTTTCAAGAGATGAGGTTCTAACACCTTCACCAGTCATCCCATTTTTTCTAAGTCTATAGGTCATGACCGAACCAGAGTCATCATGGCCGAACTTGCATCATCATGGTCGAACCTGAATCATCATGATCGAATCAGAGTCATCATGACTAAAGCAGAGTCATCATGACTGAAGCAGAGTCATCATGGCCGAACCTGCATCACCATGGCCGAACCACAGTCATCATGGCCAAACGTGCATCATCATGGCTGAACCTACATCTTCATGGCCGAACCTACATCTTCATGGCCGAACCTGCATCATCATGGCCAAAGCAGAGTCATCATGGCTGAACCTATATCTTCATGGCCGAACCTACATCATCATGGCCGACTGCTTAAGGGTCAGCTGCCAAACGACCGACTGCCTAAGGATCGACTACAAAATGACTGACTGCCAAACTCCCGACTGTCAAACTGCCGACTGTCAAATGGTCGACTACCACATGACCAATTGACATGGCCGACTAACATGGCTGATTACCACGACCGACTGACATGGTTGACTACCATGACTAACTGCTACAGCTGACTGACGTGGGCAACTGCCATGACCGACTGACATGATCGAAGCAGCATCTTCATAGCCAAAGCAGTATCATCATGGCCGACTGACCTTCATGGCCAAAACAGCATCTTCATGGCTGACTGCCTAATGGCCAACTGACCATCATAGCCGATTGACCATCATAACTGATTGACCATCATGGCTGAAGCAGCATTTTCATGATCGAACTAGTATCATAATGACCGACTGACTAATTGCCGACTAACTAATGACTGATTGCCTACAATCACGATACCACAATCATGGTAACAACCACATACCATGATTGCTAGTGGGCATAAATTATCCACTAACTTCATGATTATGGTCTGATAATAGAGATTAACTATTTTTTAGTGCCATAAAAAGAGAGACTTCACATGTTCGATGGTTACACCTAAGTTGCCTATAAAGGAGAGATAAGAGGACAATGATTGTAAGAGGCTTTTACTGGGCTAATACTTTATAGAATTTACTTAAATATCTTGTTCACCACTCCCACTGACTTAGGCATTGGAGGGTCCTCACTGGATGTAACTCCAATCAGTGAATTTTTTTTGCAGATTGCTCTTCATCGGAATCAGGCACACTTAAAGATTGGCCGCAACAAAACAATCACTAACAATTTGGTTAAGAGTTTGGGGAAGAAAAAAAAGAAATATTAGTAAGAAGAGAAGAGAAAGAAAGAAAAAAGGAAGTATATTTCTTTCCTCTTGATTGGAAGTTTAAAAAAGAAAAAAAATTATTTCTTCCCTTATTGATTGGAAGCAAAGAAGAAAGGAAAAGAAAGAAAATGTTACAATTTTTTACTATTATATCTTTGAAAAGAATTCAATAAATTCAAGAAAGGAATCAAGAAAAAATCTTATTTTTTAATCTTTTTCATCTTTTTGTTTGTTTTCGTTGATTTTTTTCCATCCATAGGAGTTCAATCGGATGGAAGACTTAGGTGGGAGGCTTGAAATAAGTCTTAGGATTGAAATATAATATTAGTTTTGATCTTCATTATTAAAGGGGTAAGATGAAAATTATAAAAGATTCACTAACTCTCAATTCTTTCTTTCCAATTTTGCTCGATATGGAGAAGAAAAAATTACAAATTTGAGAGTATTTGTATTTTCTCTATTTCTCTCCTTTCTTTTCTTTCTTTAATTAAAAAATTTTCTATCAAGAGAAAGTTAATACTTTCTCTCCCATTCTTTCTTTTCTCTCCTATTCTTCTCTCCCAACCAAGACGTAATACAGAGAGAAAGCAAGAAAACAAGAAAGAAAGTTGTCAAGGACCATACAGCAAGAATCTAAAGAAAAGTCTGGGAAAGAGGGAATGGATTGCTTGCTTAATGTTGTCATTCTTGTCTTTTGGTGGCGGTTGAGCTCTAGAGTAGATTGATTGCCCCCTACTGTCATTCGTCTTTTGGCGGTGGCCAAGGTCAATAGGAGATGGCTTACACCTTGTTGTCGTTATCATCTTCTGGTGGTAGTAGAGGTCGATAGCTGGATGTGGCTCTAGGAATGCGAAGAAGAGGGCCAACACTGGGCTCATCCTCGCTCAACTTGATCATCAGATTCTAATTGACTGTTTGGAGAGAAAGGGTCGAGAATGGGAGCGAAGATGCAAAAAAATGGTGGAAGGATATTGGAGTAAATGGACATTAAACGGAGGTCGTTGAAAAGTTTCCACGGTGTTTTTTCCTCCATCTAAAGTTGTGGTAGACCTGATTCAACCAATGATTTTTTCTTACACAGCCCTTAATCCATTTTTTATCATGTATGGCAATCGGTGATTGGCAATTTTTTTAAAAATTAAGCCTGTTGCTGCTTAAATCAATCGAGGTTGGAAGATGGATACCTAATCCTCGTGCAGAGATACTGGCACTGGAGTGACATGTAAAACAAGTCTCAAATCAGAGATTATGGCTCCGATGAAGAACCTCCGATGCTCAAGTTAGAAAAGTAGAGAACAAAAAAGCAGCAACAGATTCTCTGAGAGAAACTTGATTGGACTTACCTAGATCCTCGGGGTTCTGGTTGTTTATATAGAAGGATGTCAGACAGCTGGTTGTTAGCTGTGAGATTGCACGATCCCAAGATTATCGGGTTGTTGGATATGCCAAACTGGACGAGATAATTCAGTCCTTAATCGCTTCCGCGAGATTAAGAAGATGGTTATACCAGATCTTATCTATTTAGGATAGACAGCTGTTGTGTACGTTGAAGAGATAAGTCGCTTAAGGTGATGTGGGCAGTTCATACATAGGTTAGACCCCAGGGATGCCTCAGCTCAGCATGAAGACGGACTCCTCAGCTCATATGGCGGTCAGCGGTCAGCGGTCATATTGATGATCTAAGAACTTGAAATATTTTATGATATAGCGTTGATCTGAGGTACTTACGGTAATCACCATAACACTACTCTCTACTCTTGAGTCTGAGGATCAGATGAAAGGAGTACTCCAAAAGTGCCTCGGATCTCAGGCCACGCACTTCTGCCTTCATGTCTATCTTCTGCATTTAAGACGTATGACGTCAGTCTAATGTGACTGATGTGGATAGGCGTAACCGATGGGATCACTCAGATGACAGTCCCTTCGAGGTTTTAATTACTATGCAGTGGCTTTTCATTTTCTTTCTTCTTTAAATTTACGCTTTGAAGGCACAAGTAGCCACATATCTTTTTTTTGTGCTGATTGTTCATCATGATTCTTAGAGCAAGATGGATTAACAGTGTGTGAAGAGACTTGAGCAAATTCTAACTTATAGGAGGTAAGTTGTGGTTCTGATTACTGAAATGGGACTCACGGTCGGAGAAGAAGAACAGGCCGCTCCTATCGTTGAACCCACAATCCTACCATTGGAAGCCGTGATGCAAGATTCTTCAGGAGAAGTTTCGATCGACGGGGCACCGATGGAGATGGCACCAAAAATGAGAATGGAGGGATGCTTTGAAAAAATCTGATTGAGATAGTGCGGATGGAAAAGATGATCGACAACTTAGAGAAGGATCTGGCAATAATGATGGAGACTGGGAGATTTTTAGAGATGGCACTCTTGCTAGGCACATTCTTGCATCCACCGCTCATATGGAACCCTCAGATTCGACCCCTCGTGCTCCATCCACAGAAGAGAGCCTCCAATCCACGATGGAATACTTGAGGAACCTCCTACTGCCAGTTGAGATGTTGTTTCTCAATGAACAAAGGGAGAAGAAGCGATCTGCCGATGTCTTAAGATTCTTTATACATGTGGGTCAATATTTGACGAGCCTCATTAGTTCCAGCCTCGATATTCTGATGATGGAGAAAGAGGATATTGACTTGCTGAAGTATCGATTAGAGTATCTAGAGAAGGATAATACTGAGCTGGCCAAGAAACTCAGCCTTACAAAAAGACTTTTCAGAAGGCCCAAAAGTCGATTCTCCATCAGAATGAAGAACTGCGGTAAGCCAAAGATAGATTGAGGCCCTCGAATAACAGAAATCCAGAGCTGATAGAAAGGTTGAAGACCTTGAAGAGAGGATTAAAATCCTCGAGAGACAGAAGTCTGAGGCTGAAAGAGACTGTCGTCGGATCCGTGATGACCTAGAGCATCTGAGGAAGACACTTGAAGTGAGAAGAGGTTCACCTTGTCTTGAAAGTCACTCTCAAAGGAGCCCCAGGGTTGGTCCGTTCAAAAGGACCAGAATCTCTGAAGGGACAAGCTGAGGAGAGAGAGCTCTTCGAGGAGACGGGCGCTTCGCTTTTAGGAGAGTTCAGGTCTCCTCGAAGCCACTCTCGAGTGTCCAAGAGATCGGATCGGAGGTGGAGCACCTGAAGAAGAGGTTGGAAGAGAGAAAGGTAAATTATAAGCTTCTCTGGGGCAAATTTATAGATCAGGAGGTTTTCCTCAAATGTGCTAAAAGCAAGAGAAAGCAGTTGAAGAAGGAAGGGCTAAGATCATAGTCCAAGCTTGCAAGGCGGCGTTCTTAGCGGGCTTCAAAAAGTGCAAGTCTATTGCCCAGTTGCACCTTCCTCCTGACTTCATCAAGCATCTTCATATCGATTGTCTGGATGAAGATTTATAGACGGTGTTGTCGAATAACTGGTTAAGATTTATAATGATGTCTCACTTTTCGGATGAGGTGGAGAAGATCGACGCATCCGTCTAGACCGAAGGCATCATCAGCGTCGAGGAATATCATTCCGCAGACGACTGCCCCAGCAATCCCCCTAAGTAGTGATTTATGCCCTCCTCTTCTTTATTTTTTGTGACCCGAGACCTCTGGTCTTGTAATAGAATCTCTACAAGAACAGATGTATTCCTCTTCTTTTGATGAATAAGAATCATGCTTTTAAATATATGAATCAAAGTCTTTAACATATGCTCGACCTCTAGCTATAACTAAAAATTTGATTAGAATAATAGCCCAGACGAATACTTAGCCTGTATTATGCTTCAAGTAAGGTACGAGCTGAGCTGAAGTTAGGACAAAATTCAAGCTGGCTCTAGTGGTAGTTAGAATTGTAAACAAAGTAGAGATTATAATTCTTATTCCGATCTGGATCGAAATTCTATATCTGTCATACAGATTTTGAAAAGACTAAAATTCGAATTGCATCTATATAGAAAAACTTGATGCACGTCTACATATATTTCTTCGAAAGTGGTGTAAAGTGTGATTTGCCTGCCCTCTATATTAACTACCATATCGACGGCAGCAATCACATCCATTCGTAGTTTCTACGTGTCGCGCATCGCTAGTCTTCTGTCGATGCACGTCTCCTGCAATTAATGCATTGATGGGAGGTGGCTTTTGGAGGTTCTATTCAAGTATGAGGTTATTTAAAATCCTCAGATAGAATGAGATGCGAACCTTGCAAAGTTCTGATTTTCTCCTTTCACTATGAGTTCCTCTCTTCTTCATCCTTTCACGGCTTTCCTGCATGAGAGATAGAGGGATGGCCACCATGGAGCCTACTTTGAGCCATTGGGCTTCAAATTAGAGTTGACGGAGCGGGACATAATCATGCTGCGTAAGCAATATCAAATACCTCCCGCGTTCTTACTTGACGTCTCGGGATCTGGTGATTGAGTCTATCGTCTGCCTTTAAGACATATGGACTTCTACGAGGAGTGCTTTCGAGCTGGGCTAAGGCTTCCTCTCCACCTTTTTTTGTGACGCTCCTCCAATATTTTAAAATATCTCCATGTACGGTAGTGCCGAATGCATGGCGGTATATTTGCGGCTTCACTGCGTTATTCATGCTGGCTGGGATCGTGCCGAATATCACATTCTTCTATTTCTCTTCAGCCTCAGGTGGCACCTAGACTCGCATGAGTGGTGGTACGTGACTCTGCGAAAGAAAAAGATGATTTTTGCCTGATATTTCTGGGTATGCCTTCCGTCATACACAGTTGGTAGCTAAGGTTCTTTCGTCTTGCAAACGTCAGGCGAAGACTGAAATTTTTTACCTGAGATGAATCCTGAGAGGCCACACTAAAGAACCTTCGATGAACGAGAGCTTGGAGCAGGAGATGGCAGCTCTGCGGGGCTTCAGGGTTTCAGAGTTGAAAGAACTGCTATCGGCTCAGGCGCTGTTTAATGTCGGTATCAGCTAGGTTGCTGCTCAAGGTATGCGAGTCAACTGTCTTGGCCTTAAATCTTTTGACTCTATTCGTCTTACAATTTGATCACCATAATCGTAGAGCTAGACGTTGGGAAGTGCTTGAGCCCGCCAAAGGAGAAGAGAAAAATCCTATGAAAAAGAAGTGCTAAGCCCGCCAATGGATGGAGCTTCTGGGCCAGAATCGAGGATCTCACACAACCGACTTTGGAGGTCAAAGAGTCTGAACTTTCTCATTCGAAAGGCCATGAGATTACGTGGATGAAAAGTGGCTCGCCTACCACTTTAGCTACTGCAGGCTACTGGATGGGTCGTGCAGATCAAGATCTGGAGGTGATTCTGAGCTTTCCTGCTCCTCCCAGCTCATTGATTCGACCAGCTTCATCCGTTGTCGAGTCCTCCTCGGATGAGGCATCAGTCGAGGTTGCCGATGCATCTGGAAATTTGCCAGCTGGGCTGAAGCTTGAGGCCTCAGCGCTGAGGGATCCTATACAAGCGAGCGAGCTAATCTCCTAACTGCTCCTCTCTATCGATGCGAACAAGTAGCTGAGTGTTCTTTGGATGGAGATGAGGAGAGAAGCCGTGGATTGCCTCATCCGGTTAAGTTGGGGCTTTCCACTTAGCACTTACTATATACTCATTTATTACTTATGAATTTTTTTCACTTACTAGCTCATCTATTACTTGAATGGGTGCATTGAAAGCTCGCATGAGCTGGCGAAGGAGATGAAGAAGTCTGGGCTCGAAGCTAAGATGCTCAAAAGAGCAAAAGAGAATGTCGAGAAGAAAGTCGGAGAAATCTTCATGAAAGCTGACGCCATCGAGAGGAGAACTGAAGATGCTGAGGTAACGTTGAAGAAAGCTGTTGAGAAAAATTCTCGACTGCTGGACAAGACAGCGGAGTTCGAAGCTCAGGCGAAGAGGAATGCGGCCACTAGTGAGGAGAACTCTCACCTGTAAAAGAAATAAGAGAGCTGAAGGTCCGACTGGAGGCAGAAGAGAAGCGAACAGTCGAGGCCACTTCTAAGGCTATGGAGGACTTTCAGGCCTCAGAAGAATATGAGGAAGAAAGAGCGAGTATTCCACCAACGCCTATGACACTGGAAGGTAGTCTATTCGAGCCTGAGTTGCTACCAAATATTCGGGTTTGAACTTGAATTTCTTAATAAAATCTAGGATCCTACCATGGCGGATGTCTTAGCGGCCGGCACCTCAGCTCCAAGCATCACCCTGTAATTTTGTATTTCCTTTTCATGTTTTAGGGTCATTATAAGAAAATTTTGAAAGAATAAAATGAGTAGAATCCTTTTTGTCATGCTTCTGCTATGTGAACTTATGCTGATCTGAGGCAATTTAATTGAACAGTAACCTCATTCTGCTTCCTTAAATATGGATGATTATGGAGAATGACGGTCGATGACTCATCCGATAAGATCACATCTGGGAAACAGCATAGAGTCTATGAAGATGCACCATGTGGGCACATTTTATTTTACGAAGCATTGTAGGAATTTATTCTCACTCCAGAGAAGGCGCGTCATTAACTGCTTGGCCATTAAGTCTTGGGAAGCATTGATTGGCGATTGATGTGGTTGCTAGCACTTATAAATAGGGAGTTAGAGAATAAAAGGATCTCTACTTCTCCTTCTGTGGCAAGAAGTCCTCTTCTTCATCTGCTGTCATGTCATCGCCTTCGAATCTGCCACCTTTAGAGTTAATTAACTAATACGTGAGAGAGCGAAATACCTTTACAAGGGATGCCTGTCGGAGGTATTTAGCCCGTGAAAGGAAAAAGCTAGACGGGCTGATGCATTTCTTCTCATGGGGCCCCCTCCTTTGCCTCCTGCGATCAGGCTCGTCCATCAACTTGAGCACATCCTGCCTGTAATACGGGAGCACTGCATTGCAGAGTTCTGAGATTTTGTGACATTCAGGAGGAAAATACTCGACATCACTACTGCTGCCTTCATCCTAGGTTTCGATAATTATAAGACTCGTTTGCTGAGGATAATGCCGTATCTAGAATTTCATGGCATACAGACTGGTGGTACCGATGAAGAGGTGGAGACCTCAATGGATAAAAATTGAATCAGCTCACTCGGACAGTGAGGAGACGAAGTCCTCAATGGATGAAGATCGAACCGGCTCATCTAGCCGATCCAATGCTCCGTCGATTGCAGCGGGACGTCTCTCCTCATCTCTTTCTCCTATTTTCCTCTCCATCTTCTGCTATCCTCTTCTTCTTTTGCTATCCTCCTCTTCTTCCTCTTTCCTTCCTTGTTTCTTCTCTTCTTCGCAAGATGACGTCTGGAGCAACCGTCCTCTAAAATGTTCAAAACACCAATTTTTCTTTATAAAGTGCTTTGTAAAGTGCTTGGAGCATCGGCTTTTCTTTGTAAAGTACTTTGTAAAGTGCTTGGAGCACTGACTTTTTTTTCTAAAGATTTTAATGAATAATAAAAAGAATGCTTTGTTCTGAAAGTTGTTTATTTTAACTTTAAATCTGCATTTGTGAATTTTGTGAATTTTACTCGACTCATAAAGAACAGCACAAATAGATGCTCAGATCAGCGTAAGAAAATACTCAGTGCTCAGCTTAGCATGAGTAAAGTTCTAGGTAGCTCAGCTTCAGCACAGATATATTTAGGACAATTTTGATTGAAGTGAACATATTTAGAGCAGTTTAGAGTAACTTGAATGTAATCTGATCGTCCATGGATATGATTCATCATAATAATCATCTCAACACTACCTCCTACTCTCGAGTCTGAGACAATACCTCAGGCGAAAGGAGTACTATTGAGTTTAATGCCTCTGGCCATACGTTGTCCATCTTTTTATTCTTCTTCTAAAGAGGTAGTGTGTACCTATGGCGATCTTGTGCTTATGGCATCTAGGGCTCTTTAGTTGAGTTTCGAGAGTCTGATTAGTTATCTCTCATGAGTGACGTTGTGTGCCTACGCTGATCTTGTGCCTACGGCATCTAGCACTTCTCATCTTCGTGCGAGAGGCAGTGTGCGCCAACAGCGAGCTTGTGCCTATGGTATCTTGCACTCTCAGTAACATTCTAAGAATCTAATTAGTTATCCCTTCGAAGATTTCTTCAAGTGTCTCCCTCCGTTTCTCGTGCGACTCAGACTCTACAGGGATCAATAAGTTAGCCCCACCTCAGAGTCACCGAGATCTTCTCGAGGGTCTGGTAAGTTAGCCCTCTGGAGGCTTCCTCAAGGGTCTTCCTTCATTTCTCGTGCGACTCGAGCTTTGTAGGGGTCTGGTAAGTTAGCCCCCCCGAGGTTTCCTCAAGGATCTCCCTCCGCTTCTCGTGTGACTCAAGCTCTGTAGGGGTCTGGTAAGTTAGCCCCGTCTCGAAGTCATCGAGTTTTCTTGAGGTCTAAAAATTAACCCTCCAGAGGTTCTCTTAAGGGTCTCCTCTTCTTCTCATGCGACTCGAGTTCTGCAGGGGTCTGGTAAGTTAGCCTCACCTCGAAGTCACTGAGGTCTTCTCGAGAGTCTGGTAAGTTAGTCCTTACAAGTGGTGTTGTGTGCCTGCGGCGATCTTATGCCTACGATATCTAGCACTTCTCGTCTTCGAGCAAGAGGTAGTGTGTGCCAGCGGTGAGCTTGTGCCTACAGCATCTTGCACTCTCGACGGCATTTTGAGGGTCTGATTAGTTATCCTTCTGGAGGTTTTCTTAAGGGTCTTCCTCTGCTTCTCATGCGACTCAGACTCTGCAGCGGTCTGATAAGTTAGCCCCACCTCAGAGTCGTCGAGGTCTTCTCGAGGGTCTGGTAAGTTAGCCCTCACATTACTTAACCATAGTTATAGTTCAGGATCTTAAGTAGAAAGAGGAAGCAATTCTTGGAGGACTCGGGTGCCCATCATAAGTTGATGGTCCTGTAAATTTATTTCATAAAAATATTGTTACATCATTGGCAATATATGCTGAGGTTCACTGAGTTCTATGGCTTGGAGATTGGAGTCCCTGTTGAGCTGCTTTAGCCTATAAGTTTCTAGACATACTACTTCATCCATCCGATAAGGACCTTCAGTTGGGCGATAGCCCTCCTTCTAGTGCCTACTCGATAGACTGTGAGACTTCGGCACGTCGCATCACTAGATCACCAGTTCAGAACTCTTTTGGCTTGATCGGGCAAAACTCCGCTTCTTTTGCTTTATCGATCGATAGATTGGGTCCATCCTTAGGTGATGGGATATCACCTCAGAATCAATGTTGGGCATGTCTGCAGTAGACCAGGTGAAAAGATCTGCATTTTCTTTAAAAGATTAATTAGCCAGCATTTGGTTACCTCATCTGCTCATGAGCCAATCTTCACCATCTGGCTTGGATTCTCCTTCCTCAGTGGGACATCTAAAAGGTCCTCCCTAGCGTCCAAGCCTATCGAGAGCTTGGGCTGGATCTTTGTCGGGTCGGTTGGTTCTTTGCTTCTTAGCTTGGCGGCAAAACATTCACGAGCCATGGCTTGGTTGCCTCCACTCCGTATTTGGTCAGAAACTTCATTACCAGATGGTAGCTTGAGACATCAGCTTTCAAAGTCCACATGCTAGGATGACCGAGGATGGCATTGCAAGCTGAGAGACATTCCTGATCCAGATGATACCCCAGTAATCATGTGGATTTCTCCTCGAATGGGTCGTTCTTCTTTCTCCATTTGCCCTCCGACCTGCTGTCACTCCTACCGCGTTGGGCTTGCTGCGATTGAGGCAGAGGGAGAGGCTACTGAGACGAAAGGGGTGGTTGGTGAATTCTCGGAGCTCGATGTTGAGGAGCCACTCTCCAAACAAAATGATTCAGCCATCCTTACTGACAAGCCTCTCGATCTCGTTGCGAAGCTGGTGGCAGTCTTCAGTATCGTGACCATAGTCACGATGGTAAAAGTAGTATTTATTCGGATCTCGATGGCATTCCGATCTTGTTCCCATTAGCCGAGGCTCAAGTAACTCAGGCCCACTTGTAACAATACCTCTCTCTGAGGAACATTTAGGGGCGTGTAGTTATTGTACTACCCAGGAGGTGATGGTTGATGAATCCTTCTCGGAGGACTGTGGGATTGACGATTTTGACCCCTATTATTTTGCTACGGGGCGGAGACCGAGAGCACTGGCATCTTTTCTCCTCTCGCCTTGGATGGCGCTCCTTACTAAGCTCCGTTACAGCTAAATCGGTAGGAGTATCATCGACAAAGGCCTCTTCCATGCAGGCATACTTCTCCACACAGACAAGCATATCTGAGAGATCTCAAGGATAGGTCTTAACTAATGACTTTTTCAAGTCATTCTTCAGCAAACCGCTCATCATTGCTGCTATTACGGTCGACTGGTCTAGGTTTTGGACTTCTAGGGTCGTCACGTTGAATCTATTCATAAAAGAGCGGATTGCCTCATCCTCCTTTTGCTTGATGGTATGGAGATAGTCGGATCGCTTCTACTGTCACCGACTGCTAATGAAATGACCGATGAAAGACTAACATAAGTCTTCAAAAACTAGATTGACGCTGGTCTCAAACTCGAGTACCACTGCCGAGCGACCCCCTTAAGAGTTTGAGGGAACACTTGACAGAGGATTACATTCGATGCTCCCTGAAGGAGCATGGCTGCCTTGAAGGTCTTCACATGCTTGATGGGGTCGGTGGTTCCATCGTAGACCTCCAGTTGAGGTAATTTGAAGTGTAGGATGAGTGGTTCCTGCACAATCCTCGAGACAAAGGGCGGCTAGCTGTTATACCCTTCGTAGGACAGCATTGATGAGCCATTATTGTTGAGGGCCTTTTCTATTTTTCTGGCCCAACTGCTGCTGAGCTCCTGGAATCATCTTTCAAAATCAACTTCACAGACAATATCAGCTTCGAAGCGTAGAGGAGATCGACATCCGGGGGTTGAGTCGTAGCCCGATTGCGGGTTTGGTGATCGCCGCTTGGCTAGTTGCTAGGCCCTAAAGCGACTTTGATGAGTCAACCTCCTCTCCAGACTTTGAGGAGGCACCTGCAGCTCTGGTTGAGGTGGCGGCTGCAAAGCCGTGGTCAAGATAGGATTCTATGGGGGCACCGTTACGGAAGGCACAGGCAGCACCACCGAAGGAACTGTATGATGCATCACTGTAGGGGGTACAGGGACAGCCTGGGGAGGCTATAGCATCACCTGAAAGGGTGCTAAAAGGGTCTAGACCACTTGGATCACGATCGTCAGAAGTTGAACTTGCTGGAAGAGCTGACCTAATTGATCGGTTGTGACTGACGTCGGTTGGCCGGTTGAACAGGTGGAGAGACAACCGGTTGAACCGACGGAGGGATTTCCGACACCAATGGTTGAACTTGATTGTCAGCTTGGCTGGCCGCCTGTCGAGAAGCGGTGGCTTTGAAAAGTCAGAAAGATGTCCGTCTTGAAGCCATGAATGCGAATGTATCTCTTTCTCTATCTGTTGCTGCTTAAATCGATCGAGATCAAAAGATGGACACCTGATCCTTGTGCAGGGACGCTGGTGCTGGAGTGATCTGTAAAACAAGTCCCAAACTGAAGGTTGTGGCTCTGGCGAGAACCCTCCGATGCTCAAGTTAGAAAAGCAGAGAACAAAAGAGCAGCAACGGATTCTCTGAGAGGGACTTGATTGGACTTACCTGGTTCTTCGGGGCTCTGGTTGTTTATATAAAAGGGTGTCGGACAGCTGGATTGTTAGCTATGAGATTGCACGATCCCGAAATTGTCGGACCATTGGACATGTCAAACTGGGCGAGATAATTCAGCCCTTAATCGCTCCCGCGAGATCAGGGGAGATAGTTATGCCAGATCTTATCTATTCGGGATAGACAGCTGTAGCGTACGTTGAAGAATAAGTCGGTTGAGGTGACGTGGACAGTTCATACACAGGTTAGACCTCGGAGACGCCTCAGCTCAATATGGAGATAGACTCCTCAGCTCATACGACGGTCAGCAGTCGTATTAATGATCCGAAAATTTGAAATGTCTTGTGATATAGCGCTGATCCGAGGCACTCACGGTAATCACCGTAATATTAATCCTCGGACTTAGGAGTAGGAGGATAGTGTTATGGTGATTACCGTGAGTGCCTTGGATCAGCGCTATATCACAAGACATTTCAAGTTTTTGGGCCATCAATATGATCGCTGACCGCCGTATGAGCTGAGGAGTCCGTCTCCATGCTGAGCTGAGGCATCTCCGAAGCCTAACCTGTGTATGAGCTGCCCACATCACCTCAACCGACTTATCTCTTCAACGTGCGCGACAGCTATTTATTCCGAATAGATAAGATCTGACGTAACCATCTCTCTTGATCTCGTGGGAGCGATTAAGGGCTGAATTATCTCATCCAGTTTGGCATGTCCAACGGTCCGACAATCTCGAGATCGTGCAATCTCACAGCTAACAACTCAGCTGTCCGACATCCTTTTATATAAATAATCAGAGCTCCGATGATTCAGGTAAGTCCAATCAAATTTCTCTCAGAGAACCTGTTGTTGCTTTTTTATTCTCTATTTTTCTGACTTGAACGTCGGAGAATTCTCATCGGAGCCATAACCTCCGATTTGAAATTTATTTGCAGGTCACTCTAGTATCAATATCACCATATGAGATGTCTAAATATCCATCTTTCAATCTCGACCGATTTAAATAGTAACAGAACCAATGATTTAATGCAAAATTTTTGAAAAAAATGAAAAAGAGTGCCAAGCATTATAGCATTTTCCATTCCTGCATACCGAACGAACCGCTATCCCGTAGAATCCTCACAAAATCTTTTGTTCCGACCATAGCGCAATCCAATGGTGGGTATGTGCGGAGGAAGGGCAATCCTTATTTCACGCCAAAGATGCAACCCCTCTCTTTCGAGAAATTATTGCATGCAGCAGGTGCACGTGAGCCCCGAGCAATCCCAGATATGCACGGTGGATAGCGCGCCACGTTTCATCCAACGACTGGCCGAAGAGACGGCTCTAATCTCCAACTGCTGCCGCTACAGACTTCCATCATCGACTTTAAAGCCGGTGCGTCCCCTCTACACCTCCGCACTTCCATCCCAAAACACGTCGCCGGAACGAAGCCTTCGTAGCCAGCTCTCTCTTCACTTCAAAGAGAGAACAAGACGAGAGAGAGAGAGAGAGATGGCGGAGCCCGTTAGGCCCACGTGCTGGCGATCCCCTATCCGGCCCAGGGCCACATGCTCCCCTCCTGGACCTCGTCCACCTCCTCTCCTCCCGCTACCGCCTCGTCGTCACCATCGCCGTCACCACCAAGAACCGCCCCTCCTCGACCCCTTCTCTCCCGCTCCCCGCCGTCGTCCCTCTCGTCCTCCCCTTTCCTGACTATCCGGCTCTTCCCCCAGGCCTCGAGAACACCAATGGCCAAGCCCCCGCCTTTTTCCGCCCCCTCACCCATGCCCTCGCCGGCCTCCAAGACCCCCTCCTCCGCTGGGCCCGCTGCACTCCCCATCCCCCCTACGCCATCATCTCCGACTTCTTCCTCGGCTGGACCTCCGACCTCGCCACCCAGTTGGGCATCCCCGCCTCGTCTTCTCCCCTCCGGTGCCCTCGTCGTCGCCGTCTTACATGTCCTCTGGCGCCGGATGCCCCAAAGATCCGATCCTGACGACCCCGATTGCCCCATCTCCTTCCCGGAAATCCCCAATTCCCCTGTTTACCCTGGCGTCAGGTCTCCTTTTTTTACCGGACCCACATCGTGGGAGAACCAATCTCGGAGTTCGTAAAGGAGGGATTTTTAAAGAACATCGCGAGCTGGGGATTCGTCTTCAACACCTTCGCCGACCTGGAGCGAGTCTATCTGGACTACCACCGGAACGATCTGGGGCACTCCCGGGTCTGGGCGGTGGGGCCCCTGGCTCCGCCGGACGGCCCAACGGAGCGCGGTGGGGCGCCTCCACCGCCGTCGGCGAGATCATGACGTGGCTGGACGGTTGCCCGGAGGGTCGGTGCTGCTGGTGGCCTTCGGGAGCCAGCAGGTTCTGGCGCCGCTGCAGGCGGCGGCGCTGGCTGGGGGTTGGAGCGGAGCGGAGCGAGGTTTATCTGGTGCGCGACGGGGAGACGGCGGTGCCGGAGGGTTCGAAGGGCGGATGGCGGGCCGGGCCTGGTCGTGCATGGGTGGGCGCCGCAGGTGGCGATCCTGGGGCACCGGGCGGTGGCCGCGTTCTTGACTCACTGCGGGTGGAACTCGGTGCTGGAAGCGGTGTCTGCGGGGTGGCGATGCTGACGTGGCCAATGGGCGCGGACCAGTTCTGGAACGCAATGCTGGTAGTGGAGTTCGGGTCGGGTGGCGCTGTGCGACGGCGCCGACGCGGTGCCGGACGCGGACGAGTTGGCCCGCGTCGTGGCCGACTCGCTAGGCGACTCGGGGAAGAGGGTGAGGGAGCGAGCGAAGGAGCTGAGTCGGAGAGCTTTGGAGGCGGTAAAAGAAGGGGGAAGCTCGTGGAAGGATCTGGAGGGGTTGGCGGCCGAGCTTTCCAAGGTTGGGGTCAAGTGAAATATTTTGGTCGTTTTACACTCAAAAAAAAAAAAATATTTTGGTTGTTTTAAGCAACCTCCAGCATTTGAATCCTTCACAATCTCTAAGAGCACTGTACAGACAGATATATTAAGCTAATAACTGTTGGCTTTACGTTGGACGAAGACTTGGTTCAACCTAGGTGAACCAAAGTGATGCAGCTACAATGTGTAAATCTGTTCTTTTAAAAAAAAAATTATCTATTAATTTTTAATTTGATTTAAAATTATTTTTAAATCTTTCAAATTTTTATTAAATAAAATATCTCTAAACTGCTAATGATTTTTTTTGGATCCCTATCGTTTACTATTGTCATCTGCTACCGTTTAAGCCCATTTAAATGACAAAAATGGTCTTGACTGTTTTGGAGGAAAAGATTAACCCTGTAGAGACTTACTTAGAGATGAATTTTTGATTTATTTGCAAATGTCGCTCCTCTAACTCTTTCAACTAGAATTCTTCTTAACGCCACATCTCCAATCCCACGTCGCCGCCACCGCCGCTGCCTCCCTTTTCACTCCATCTCTACCAGCAGTCAAAGTGGTAATATTTTTTTTACACCCTCTATTTTTCCTCTCTCTTCTCTTTCCTATTTTTTTTCCTTCAATCTCTCTCTCTCGTTCCTATGATTCTTTGGATCTACAGCACGGTCTCAGCTAATCCATCTTTACCTCTATTTTGTTAGTTTTAAAATACTGCCACTTATCTTTAAACAAAAAAAAAAATGGTCTCTGTTATTTTATTTATAGTGTTATTCATTTATTATATAAGTAAATAGTTAAATATATTCTTAAGTATTTATTTATTATATTATTTAATAGCTTGATATGTAGATGGATTACTGATATCTGTTTCATATTCTCTTTATCAATATATTAAACTACATATTACTCATAAAGTAAGTAATTATAGATGGATTATCATATGGTGGTGGCAAAATACGGATAAGAAGGAAACATATGGAGCCTGAACCGAGAGAGCACATTCGATGAAATTATAGATGGGATATGCAGTAGATGGGGCATAGATAAAGATATTCTGATACTAAAATATCAGCTTCCTACCCTAGAAAACTCTATGTTTAAACTCAAGAATGATGAGGATATCTAACGCATGCTTGATTTTCACATTGCACTGAAGTTTCCATCAATAGAGATCAATGTAGAGAGCAATCTTAATAATAGATCAAAATCAACTCGTCTAATTGAATCGGGATAAATTTTTCTTAAATTATTTCATTATTAATTGATTCATCCAAAGTTCATTGTCTACTGTAATTATTTCATGTTTTTGACATCATACTTGGTCCACAAGACGTTGGGAGTATGGCTCTCACGGTCACAGCTTCATCCCAAGGTTCTACATCTACATCCGGCATTCGATTAGCTAGATCATGGGAGAATATCATAACAGGCATTGGTTAGTTATTTAAAGATGCAACTAATTTTAAGGAGGCACTAAGAAATTATTCAATTGCTCATTACAAAGATTATCAATTCATCAAGAATGATAAACTAAGAGTTACTGTTAAATGCATCAATGAAAGTTGTCCATGGCGACTGCATGCATCAAGGGTTGGACAGCAGGAGACTTTCAAAATCAAAATATTCAGTAACACGCATACTTGTGGCAGTGGCGTTGGGAGGGCCAGACATCCAAAGGCATCAAAAATATGGATTGTCGATATAGTGCTTCAGAAAGTTAGAGACAGACCATTGTATAGACCAATTGATATCAAGAAGGATATTCAAAAAGATTTTGACATTCATCTTCCTTATAGGCAAGCTTGGCTTGATAAAGAGGTTGCTAGAGTTGTATTATATGGTGAAGATTATGCATCATTTGATCTTTTGCGATGGTATGGTGAATAGTGGCTGAGACTAATCTAGAAAGTTTATTGTACTTGAGTATCCAGATGGATATTTTGAGAGGGTGTTTATATATTTTCATGGACGTTTAGTTGGATTCAAGAGTGGATGCCGCCTTTATTGTTCATGGATGGAACCCATATCCTTAATAGATATGGTGGTGTAATGCTCTTAGCAGTGGCACTTGACATTGAGAATGAGATGTTTCCACTAGCTTTTGCTATTGTTAGTGCAGAGAATGATGCCAATTGAGTTTAGTTTTGTGAGAAACTTCATGATGTAATTTATAACAATGAAGTTCCTTACTATCATCAATTATGTTTTATTTCAGACAGAGCAAAAGGCTTGACAAAGGGTGTGAGGATTTCATTTTCTGATGCTACCCATGGTTATTTTTTACAGCATCTAAAGGAGAATTTCAAGAAAAAGCTTGATAGGTTGTCGGTAGCACAAAGAGAAAAGATGTTGAGCCTACTTGATAGCGCAGCTTATGTATTATAGATATCACAATTCATTGGTTATATTAGTGAAATAAGAGAGATTTCGTCGAAGGCATATAAATGAATTGAATGTGGCTCAGATATTGATCACTGGCCAAATACTCTATTTAAGGGAGAGCGATATGGGGAGATGTACTCTAATATTGTGGAGTCATTTAACAATTAGGCAAAAGAGGCACGACAGCTTTCAATAACTCCTATGGTAGATATGCTACGGTATAAGATGATGGAGTTGATGCATGAGAGACGTGATCGCTCCTATAAATGACGGACATATCTAGTTCCTAAGATTGAGGAGCTGATAAATATGAATATTGAAGATGGAAGGGGTCTTACAGTGCGATATTCGAATGGCGAGCGGTTTGAAGTAGTCGCGAATTGCCAATACGAAGTTAATCTTAACACCCGTACTTGTTCATGTAGGTATTGGCAGGTGTATGGTCATTCTTGCTCACATGCATGTGCAACGATAATTAAGAAGTATGAGTCAGTGTATACATATGTATCTGAATTTTTCACAGTGGATGCTTATCGGAGAATGTATGAGCATGCCATCTTCCTATCGTGGATATTTCTAAACCTACGGGAAAAAAGCATGAGGATTTGATTATAAAACCACATATAATCAAACCAAAGGCAAGAAGGCCTAAAAAGAAGTGCATTGAATCCAACTAGAGGAAGTCCGTCCGCTTAAATGTGGGAGATGTCATAATGTTGGGCACAATTGAAAGACATGCAATGCCCCAACAGCTGAAGAATAAGTATATTTTGAAGCCTGTATGATTATGTTCTATTGACACACATATGTACGGAAAGATGAAGTTATAAAAGTTAGTTTTTATGAAGCTAATTGATTATTTTTATTTATTTCAGATTTACTCTCTTTTGGATGCAGCTCAACGGTTGTCCAAATAAAGAAGGACTTCAATGTATCAAGAATCCATATTTTGCTGTCTTTTTGATTTTTGAAGCTTGTATGGTTATGTTCTATTGACATTCATATATACGGAGAAGATGAAGTTATAAAATTAGTTTTT
>KE504783.1:221601-232635 GCA_000441515.1 Elaeis oleifera | reverse complement strand
GACCTTGTGTTGAAGATGTTCAATATGGAGGGAAGTAAAAAAGGTTACTTGTCCATAGGTCATGGCATACAACTCTTTAAGAAGATATCTCCTAAGACACCTGAAGAGAGAAATAGAATGAATTATATTCCTTATGCTTCGGATATAGGATCAATTATATATGCTATATTATGTACCAGGCCTGATGTGGCTTATGCCTTAGGTATTGTAAGAAGATTTCAGGCTGATCCCGAAGAGGATCATTGAAAAGCTATGAAAAACATACTCAAGTACTTGAGAGGAACTAGACATATTTTCTAATATATGAAGGATCTGATTTAAAACTGAAAAGTTATACTGATTCTAGTTTTCAATCTAATTCGGATGATAGCAAATCTATATCTGGACATGTGTTCACTCTGTATGATGGTGCAATAAGTTGGAAGAGTTTCAAACAGCAAACTGTTGCTGACTCGATCACTGAGACTGAGTATATTGCTGCTAGTGAAGCTGCTAAGGAGGCCGTCTGGATGAAAAATTCATCACAGAGTTGGGTGTGGTTCCAGAGATTGAACAACCAGTGCCTCTTTATTATGACAATATTGTGACAGTTGCTCAAGCCAAAAAATCAAGGTCTCATCATAAATCCAAGCACATCCTAAGATGGTTCCATCTCGTTCGGGAGATAGTCGAAAGACGTGATGTGATCATGGAGTGAGTTGACACCAAGAATAATATAGCGGACCCATTTACTAAGGTCTTGTTAATGCAGTAGTTTGATCGCAACCTTGATAGAATGGGCATCAAGTATAGGGGTGATTGGCTTTAGTGCTAGTGGGAGATTGAAAGAATAATGTCCTACAAGCCAATCGCATACGAGATGTGATAGGATATTTCTATAATTTATGTTTCAGACTCATGTAATTGATATTAATATATTAATAAATAGAGATTTTGATTCATTATATGTTGCATCTTTTGTTCTTAAGATTATAATGAACCCCATAGGTCCAGACAATGATTTTAGGACCATGATGAGATCATATCAGTGAGACTTAAATTTTGATAGCCATGATCTAAAATATTCTTAGTCGTTGGTTCATTCAGTGGAGATCAATGATATCGATAAGACTGGCATGTCCTATGCATACTCAGAAATGAGGATCATTGATCTCACAACCACTTGTGTGGTGACACTAATACAAAGATATGGGTGCTCACTAGAGAATGAGTTCACTGAATAGACCTGCAAGAGAACATCAGATGGAGTCTTATTTACATGTCAGCTGATGATTCTCTAGTAAAATTGTGTAAGTGATCCTTTGATCTGAGATCGCCATGGTACCTTGTGTATATGAATCCATATTTTGGTTCACTTTCTAACTTGGTCTTTGATCCTTGTATGGGATGTTCTGGATGTGGTGAAGTATGTATGGAGATTGTAAGTGATCAATAAGGGATTAGTCACTCCTAATAAGGGGAGCGAACATCCTATGTGATCTCATAGGTCGATGATTCTAGATGTCTTTGGCCAAGCAGGATGATAATTAGAAAGAGTTTCTAATGTATCATCAATTGAATCATCACCTTCTGATCAAGATACATAAAGATAAGTGATTGAGTTTGACATATTTTCATATCCACAGCTCATCTAGGATGTTGTTTGACTGAAAGATTGAATTACATAGTAACTTGCCACTGAAGGGTGTTTTGATAATTTTTTATCAAATTTTAAATCTTTTGGATAGTCATGACACATTACTAGATATCAATCTTGACTTGTGGACTCATCAGAATTAAAAGAGTTTAATTCAAAAATCAATTAGGAAGAGTCCTAGCTGATTGGGACTCTTCGAGTGACCTAATCTGATCGGATTAGGGCTATATCGAAAGTCTGGGTTCACTACTGGCTAGATTTGGAACCCAATAGGTCACACACTTTGAATTTTGATTTTGATCTGATTTAATTAGGATTTAATATAAATTTTAAGGATTAATTTGATATGCTAGCACATTGTATTAATCCAAGTTTCTAAATTAGTTTAGATCAAAGAGTTTAAGCTAACCTAGACCAGTCATTTTTGACTTAATAGGATTGGATCAATTTTGATTGGATCCTTATCCAACTTAAAATAGTTTCAAGTGGAGAAGGACTTCTCTATATCCTTCTTCATGAAGGATCTTATCTTAACGCGTTGCCTTAAATGCTCTATCAGAATTCTTTTGATTTGTCACCAATTTAAGATGGGATTTTTATAGCACGTAGAAGAAGGAGAGTCCTTCTGTGTGAAGGCTCTCTTGCACCAAAAATTTTATACGATGAATTTATTCACCATGTGAGAAAGTGGAGCGTCAAAGGTTGGTGCCCCTTGGTTCTTCTCACGTCTCTTGGTCCCTTATTGAAATGGGACATCCTATATAGCCCATGTGCTGGGTTTTTGGATGGAAACTAGAGATAAGTGGCATGTAAATCAGAAAAAAAAAATTAAAAAATTGAGAGAAAGATAAGAAAAATTGAGTGGCAAAAGTTGTAAGAAGGGTGGTGAGAGAATTAGCAAGTGTTGCTAGTGTGCCCTAGGATTTGATTTTTTCATATGTTGGAGCCCAAAATCAAATCCTAGATTGTGAGACATCTAAAGAGTATCTTCTTGGCATAATTCTGGTGGTAAGATCGAAAGTAACTGGGCTTTGGTGTGATTGTTCCTCGAGTTCGAATCTGATAGTGTTCTTAAGAAGATAAGGCTGCGGTAGCGCACTGGTTAGAAAAATTTTGGCCAACTTCCGTGTGGATCATCATTGGAGGACTTCTATTTTGGAGTCTCATGGAGATCACCAACATGCCACATTATCTTTTTGGTGAAGTAAAATTCTATCCCTTTTACATGCTTGTTTGTTTTGATCGATATTGGCAAGGTGATTCTAGGATTTGAATTTCGACTCGATAGTTTTAATCGTTAAAGCTATTGACTTGCTTGATTTTAAATTTTAAAATTACTTTTCGCTGCATGGTTGGAACCCAACAAATGGTATCTCTTTGTTGGGTGTTCAGGCCCTACTCCTCCAGCTGATCAATGTCCACCAAAAGAAGGAAGTTTTAGAGTTGCTTGCGAGCCATCTTATGGTCTTGCAAGGTGGAGCTAGAAGGAGTGATTGAGATGGCCCTCGCCCCCCAACTGGGGAGAGGGGCTAACTTTGAGCTGTCCTCTTAGCTTGAGGAGGTGGTTCTATGACCAGAGGGTAGGGTTCGAGGTCGGAGGGCGACAGACGAGCTACGGATGCTCGAACTTGCACCGACATGGCTTGGACCACCTCGGTCCCCCAAGTCGGGCCCTCCTTCTCGAGCTACTTTGTCTGGGCAGATAGAGCTTGGCATGGCTTCTTCGACACTGCCACACCAGAAGATGAGCCTAAGGCCTTCCTCTTCTTTAGGCCCAGCTTCTTCATCACTTCAAGCTCCTTGAGCCTCATTTCTATGCCAAACCAAATAAGTTAAAAAAATAATAAAAAAAAAGAAGTGGCATCGATTGGCTAGCCCGATCCTTACCTTAAGGATCGACTAGACTGAGATCGATGTTAAAAGAGTCTGCTCTGATAATAACTCTGGTAGTTCTAAAATTTTGTGCTCCTGCAATGTGCTCCTGTAATGCATTGAAGCACTGTCGATCTGCATCCCCCAACTCAAGAGCTCAGAGGTCATACTCTCTAGGTCGGCCTTAGCTCGTGAAGCCCCAATCTCTTACGTCCGAATAGGAGATGTGAAGGAAGCACACTTCCAACCATGAATACATGAGCAAGTGCCTCGGATCAGGACATGAACCCCCTTTTGAGGTAAGAGGTACCATCAATCATTAAAATAAGGGTGTTTTTAAAAGTATAGAAGGAATGGAATAGGTCGACAGATGGAACAACCTCCGCTAGAAAGCAGGCTGCCAGAAAGCCTATAAGAAAATGTCATGAGTTTAGGACCATCGAACCCAAGGCCATACCGAAAGTAAGAAAAAATTCTACAATGAAAGAATGGAGGGAGAGCCTAAGACTAGCTCAGAACAACTCCTCATGCAGAGCGAGCTAACCAGAAAGGATTGCACATTCTACTAGTTGGATTCGGTAGCTCTAAGTCAAACTCAGGAGGAATGCCAAATTGGGCCCTAAATATACTAAGATCCTCCAAGTCCATAGTGGAGCAAAACTATTAGATGTATGTCCTAAAAGTCAATATGGCTGACACATTGTAATAAATCTAGGATACAATTTTATACTTAATACATTGATATGATCAATAAAAGGATAAGTTTATATTTCATTCAAGTGTGATGTGTCCTTGAATCATCCATGAAATTAGCTTTCGATATATATTCTCAAAGAGTTGAGAATTAAAGACACGTATTTAATTCTTAAATACTCTCGATCATAGAATCATTATGAGGATGGTGATCGATCCGGATAGACCGACGCACAGATCATTTTGTTTGGAATAGATGAGTCTCTAGTCTACAGTGTAGAGACACTGGACGACAAGTGCGGATAGTATCTAGAGAACAACCAGTACTGAGCGAGACCATACGAGAGATCACTTGGATTTCTATTCGTTCATCAGTGATTGTCTCGATGCTGTAGTTGTATGATTGATCTTTTGACCTGAGATGGTATTACTGCTCGCAGCGAGGCTACTGAAGTTTGATTAACACATAAACATGGGTCTCAATGAGTCCTTGTAGTAGATGTTGGTGACAATTGATCCACTGTAAAGTAGGATGCGCATCAAGATGGGATCTATCGATCTTGATAGAGAGTAGTCCTATGAAATTTGAAAGCTAAGTTTGAGAATCTATGGCCATAGTAGTGTGATTGATGGAAAAAATTTTCATAAAAGTCACAATTGAACTTGAGCTAATCGAATATATTATATGACTGATATTGAGGTTTGACGATTTATCCATGACCTGCCATCTAGTCGGGACTCACAATAGAGGGTCTGAATCATACGTTAACTATACCTTGAGGTTCATTTCAGTTCTACTGGGTTGCCACTACATACTGCTAGGTATCACTGATGGATTGTAAGAGCTCACTAGGGTTGATCAGGATCGATAATCCTTGATGAGTCAGAGTGGAATTGTTCCAATCCGTTGAAAAGAGTTTCAATGATACTTTAATAGAGATCATTATATATCTCACTACTAGATAGAATTAAACCTATAGGATCACACAATAAAGAAATTAGATCTGAAATTAGCAATTAAGCTTATGAAGTGTCAATTGGGTTTAAAGAAATTCGATTAGGTTCAAGATAACCTTACCAACACATGGTTGGACCCAATTTTCTCTTTTCGTTTGAATTTTTTATTTGATAAGATACTTCAAACTTAATTACTTGCTAATAATCTAAATGAATTAGATTCATTGGACTCCAATTGTTGGGTGTCTAAGGTTATGGATCAATTGAATTAGGGTGCAAGTCCCTAATTAATATTCCTTGATAGTTATTATGGGGTGCCACCTTGATTGGATTAAGTTGGGCATGTCCTATGATTAGAGGGCCTTTTGATTTCATATGGGGCCTCCCTTGGGTGCAAAAGAGGATGTAAAATAATGGGTGCAAGGGCTCCAAGAGTTGGCACCTAATAAGATTCCTAATGTAAGTTGAATAACTTAAGTTATTGAGAAACCTAATGCAAGTCGGACTTGTATTATGAGATTGAATAGGATTCAATTCTCATGCCTATTTAAAGGAACCTCTCCTAAGGTCCCTAGAGTATCCAACCAGCAGCCCACGCCCACCTTTGGAGACTCCCCATGTCCTCTCTTCCTCTTCCCCTCTCTTCTCCCTTGGCGTCCCACACGTCCCACCCTTTAGGCAGTCCCACTTCTCTTCCACACCCAAGCTGTTGGGCGTCCCTCCTTGCTGGTTCCTGATATTTGATAGTAACACAAAGAAAAAGAGAAGAGCAAGAGAAGAAGAGAAAAAAAGATTAAGAAAGAGATCAAGTGTTGATCACGATCCGGACTTTGTTCAGATTCAGCAAGCTGAATTTTCTTAGAAAAAAAATTCAACTTGAAGAGGGCTGTTCCAGATTGATCTCGAGTGGATACCCATAGAGGCTGGATACTTATGCGGTTAGAAAAAAATCTATTCTCTTTCATATCCAGATTTGAAGAAAGAGATTACGAAATAGGTATACGATTTGATCACAATTAATCTGAATTTCAGCATATGTTAATTTCAGTACATGAACCAGATCCTTATGGTTTTATATTTTTATGCACGTATAATTCCGATTAAAAGTATTTTAATCTTATATTTTACTACAGTATTTAGAAAATAAATTTTAAACATGCATGCATGCTCTAAATCTCGAATTCCAATAGTGGTATCAGAGTCACGGGTTTCATATTGTTGAAATTATCATACATGTTTTGAAAAAGATTTCAAAATCTAATTTTTATTAATACATAAGATGTATAGATGAATCTTTGAATCTAAAATTTAATTTAAATTTGATTTTAGAACATATAGTTGATATATGAAAGCATGCATAGATTTGAATTTTGATCTAAAACGGTTTCTAGTTTATGTTCACATGATATATAGATGTACGCATAAATCTAAAATTTTATATGACCTGATTTATAATTCATATATGAGATATGTAATTACATACTTAAAGTCATCAAATTACTTTTGATATAATCCATGATTAGTATATGAGATATATGATATCATGTAATAGATCTGAATTTTATTTAGATCTGAATTTTACATACATATATGTGATATATATTTGTATGTTAAATTTAAAATTATTTCATGATTTAAAATTTACTTTCATGTAAAAATTTGATCTAAAATTTATTTTAGAATCTAAGATTTATATTTGTGCATGGAGATTTTAGTTATGGAAAGATCAAAAATTAGGTCATATAATACGATTGCATCTAAGATTTATGATTTGAACCATATGGGTCTAATTTGATTAAGTAATTGATCAAATCAAGTCAAATATTAATTAAGATTAGATCAATTAAGTTAAATGATCATGCAATTATTGTTGATCAAATCGATTAAGTCTCATATGTAGAATCGATTAATCTAAGGACCTAATTTGGCTCGATGGTTTGAGCCTAATTCGCTTGAGCTAATCTGTCTCAACTAATTGACCTATTGGTGTTTAAGGCAAATAATTGAGACGTAATTATTTAATTAATTTTGTTTGCTTAACTGGTCAATTTATTGGTGTCTAAAGAAAGCAACGGGGAGACCCTCACTGATCTCCACTTATCTGGTCAATTTAGAAGATTGGATCTTGAACAAGGTTGCTTAGCAGTTTGGTTTAGCTCATGCCAATTAGATCGGTCATATAATGACAGATTAGATAAAATCTAAACTTAAACCTCTCCACAAATATTAAGTCCATAGGTCTTTCACCATTGTAGATATGCGGGCGTGCTACCGGTGTTGATTATTCTCGACTGGTCACAGTGGTTCAGTTGCATCGAAAATATGCAACCACTCTATTAGCAAAGAGTTGCTCCGGGGTAAGGATGGGGTTGGACCCAATAACTGTTAGGTGAGGGACCCAATGACGACCTTGCACCTGCTTGTGAATGATGGGCCGGGCTTAACTAAGAAGTGTGGTCAATAACTATTAGGTGAGCCTACATGACTTAGAGACCAAGTCGCTGCAATATGCTTAGAGAAGCATCTAGGCAAAGAGTTGCCTACACATCAATGTGCATGTTACCAATAACTGTTGGATAAGGTGCATGGCATCAGTGAGACCATAGCACCCACTAGGAATCCTTTATCGCGTTAGAATTTTCGTTTTCCATCCGGAGAGTGGAGGGATCCAAAAAATTAGTGAGAACCATTGTTGCATCTTAAAATCTCTAGAAGTAAATACAACATTAAGTACAAAAGTCTAACTTGAATCTCTAATCTCGCAGTTAAACCATGTCAGCCTCAAATCCTCTAGCCTATATCTTTGAAACCAATCGTTTAACTGAAACTAATTACAAAGACTGGTTCAAAAATTTCAAAATTATCCTGACCTCAAAAAATTAGATTATGTACTCGATCAGAAATCCATAGTGTTACCAAACCATCCTAGGATTGCTTTTGAGAAGTGGACAGATGAAGACAGTCAGATCAAGTACTATGTGCTGGCATCTATATCAAATGAGTTATAAAGCCAGCATGAGCATATGCTCACTACCAGGGCTATGATCACTCTCCTGCAAGAGTTATATGGTGAGTAGAGCCATACCGTATGCTTCGAAATATCCAAGAGACTCTTCAACTTGAAGATGCACAAAGAGCAGTCTGTCCATGAGCACTGTATAACAGTGATCAAGGACATTAAGGAGCTTGAGAAGCTCAGGCTTGAAATGCAAAAGGAATTACAGATAAATTTGATCCTTCAATTCCTTATGAGTTCATATAGTCAATTTATTATAAATTTTCATATGAACAAGCTCGATTGCACTATACCCGAATTGGTCAACATGTTTGTCACTACGGAAGGAACCTTGAAGAGTTTAAGGGGCACTGTTCTCGCTGTGGAGCGGACTTCTTTCAAGAGAAAGTCTATTGGGAAGAAGAAAATAAAATTCACTAAGAAGCAGAAGAAGGAGAACAGGCCAAAGAAGAAGTTCTTAATAAGGCTGAAGCAAAGAAAAATATTTCACTGTCATGCTGAAGGCCACTGGAAGAGAAACTGTCCAACATACCTGGAGAGCCTAAAGATCAAAAAGGATGATAAATCTTTCGAAAGTATGCTCGTAATTGAATCTAACCTTATAATTTCTTCTACTTCTAGTTGCGTATTGGACTCTGGCTCGAGTGCTCATATATGTACCTTAATACAGGGTCTAATAGAAACTAGAAGGTTAAGAGAAGGTGACATGATCCTTCAGATCGGCAATGAAGCAAAAATTACTGCAAAGACCGTTGGCACTTATCTTTTTTTATTACCGTCTGGTTTTAGATTAGATTTGAAAGACTATTATTATATCCCTGTAGCTAGTCAGAATTTGATTTCTGTGTCTGTGCTAGCACAGGAAGGTTTAAATTAGTTCAATAAAAATTTATTTATTATTTATAAATAAATTGATTGCATGAGGTCTTTTAATTGACAGTCTATATCACTTGCATGTTGATGTGAATGTGAATTTAAACGAGTAAGTAGTGAGTACCGTAAGCCAAAAGTGACCCAGAGATGAAATTAATCAGAAGTACTTGTGGCATCATAGACTAGGCCATATTAAAGAGGACAGGATAAACAGACTGAAAAAGGATGGGATCCTTGGCTCTCTTAACCCAGAGTCATATCCAGCTTGCGAATCTTGTCTTCGAAGAAAAATGGTCAAGCTATCCTTAGTAAGATATGGGGAAAGAACCACTGAGTTACTTATCTTGGTACATATCGATGTGTGTAGACTATTTGATGTGCAGGTCAGAGGTGGTTATAGCTACTTCATTACTTTTACCAATGACTTGTCTAGGTACCAATATGTATATCTGATGAAACACAAGTCTGAAGCTTTTGAAAGGTTCGAGAAATTCAGACATTAGATAGAAAACAAACTGATAAACTTATTAAGGTTCTTCGATCTGATCGAGAAGGTGAATACCTTAGTCAAAAATTTCTGAGATATCTTAAGGACAATGGGATAATCTCTCAATGGATGCCTCTCGAAACACCTCAGTTCAATGGGATATCCAAAAAGAGGAATAGGACCCTGTTGGATATGGTCAGGTCCATGATGAGCTTTACTGATCTACCCTTATATCTTTGAAGACATGCCTTATTAACCGCCATTTACCTGTTGAATAGGGTTCCATCAAAGTCCATTCCTACCACACCATATGAGATATGGTTTCGTAAAAAGCCGAGTCTAGGTTATCTTAAGGCTTGGAGATGTTCGGCCTATATCAAGAGATAAATGACGGATAAGTTAGAGCAAAGATCTGTAGTAACTCATTTTATAAGGTATCCAAAAGAATCTATTGGATACTACTTCTACTTTCCACAAGATCATAATGTGATTGTGAGTCGAAACATCATATTTTAGAAAATAATTTATCCAGGATGGTGGCAGTGGGAGGTTAGTTGAGCTCGAAGAGAAGGTCTCTGAAGAGCAAAGAGCTATAGATCCTCAGGAACCCGTTATTCATGAGCTAGTAGTCGACATTCCTCAACCACCTCATAGATCTAGCAAGATCTCTCGATCTCCTGAAAGGTACATGGTTATGCTTATGAAGGAAGCAAAGAAATATTCTTTATGGGAGATAAGGATCATGGTGGTGATCCTAATATCTTTGACGAGGTGATATCTGACATCAATTTCGAGAAATAATTAGATGCGATGAAATCAGAAATTGACTCGATACACTCGAACCAAGTATGGACCTTAGTGGATCCACCTAAAGGTATTGTACCCATTGGATGTAAATGGATCTACAAAAAAAAATAAGTGTCGATGATAAGATAGAGACCTATAAAGCTAGGCTTGTGGCTAAAGGTTATAGTCAGCACGAGAGTATTGATTATCAGAAAATCTTCTCGTCTGTAGCCATGCTGAAATCCATCCATACTCTACTTGCTGTTACAGCTTACTATGATTATGAAATCTGATAGATGGATGTGAAAACTGCTTTCTGAATAGATATCTTGAGGAAGATATCTATATGGAGCAGCCTATGGGTTTCACATCTGGTGATAGTGATCACAGAGTCTGCAAGCTGTAAAGGTCCATATACGGATTAAAGCAAGCTTCTCAGAGTTGGAATCATCATTTTGATGAGGCAATCAAATCATTTGATTTCATCAAAATAAGAGAAACCATGTGTATATAAAAGGATCAGTGGGAGCGCAATAACATTCTTCGTATTGTACATGAGTGATATTCTCCTCATTAAAAATGATATTCTCATGCTGACCAGGGTCAAAAGATGGTTGTCCAAAGAATTCTCTACAAAAGACCTAGAGAAAGCATCCTATATTCTCGGAATAAAGGTTTATGGGGATAGATCTAAACAGATGCTAAGCCTATCAC
>KE504783.1:190981-221405 GCA_000441515.1 Elaeis oleifera | reverse complement strand
AAAAATTAAAGCATATCGAGCGGCAGTATCATATCATACATGACTATCTCGAAAGAATATGTCGAGGTACGAAGAGTAGACTCCACGGACAACGTGGCAGACCCGCTGACAAAATAGTTGAGTCAACCAAAATAAAGTCCACCTTGAGAAGATGGGACTTAGATTTGTGGCCAATTGACTTTAGTCCAAGTGAAAGATTGTTAGATGTATGTCTTAGAAGTCAATATGGCTGACACATTATAATAAATTTAGGATACAATTTTATACTTAATACATTGATATGATCAATAAAAGGACAGATTTATATTTCATTCAAGTGTGATGTATCTTTGAATCGTCTATGAATTTAGCTTTCGATATATATTCTCAAAGAGTTGAGAATTAGAGATATATATTTAATTCTTAAATATTTTGATCATAGAATCATCATGAGGATGGTGATCGATCTGGATAGACCGACACATAGATTGCTTTCTTTGGGATAAATAAGTCTCTAGTTTACAATGTAGAGACACTGGATAATGAGTGCGGATAGTTGTTAGAGAATAACTAGTACTAAGCGTGGCCATACAAGAGATCACTTGAATTTCTATGCATTTATTAGTGATTGTTTCGATACTGTAGCTGTATGACTGGTCTTTTGATCTGAGATGACACTACTGCTCATAGTGAGGCTGCTGGAATTTGATTGATATATAAATATGGATCTCAATGAGCCCTTATAGTGGATGTTGGCGATAATTGGTCTACTGTAGGAGTAGGATGTGCATCAAGATGGGATCTATCAATCTTGATAGAGAAGAGTAGTCCTATAAAATTTGAAAAGATAAGTCTAAGAATCTATAGCCATAGTAGTATGATTGATGGAAAAGAGCTTTCATAGAAGTCACAATTGGACTTCAGCTAATCGAATCTATCATATGACTGATGTTGAGGTTTGACGATTTATCCATGACCTGCCATCTAGTCGGAACTCACGATAGAGGAACTAAATCATACGTTAACTACATCTTGAGGTTTATTTCAGTTCTACTGGGTTGCCACTACATACTGCTAGGTGTCATTGGTAGATTGTGAGAGCTCACTAAGGTTGTTCTAGATCGACAATCCTTGATGAGTTAGAGTGAAATTGTTTCGATCTATTGAAAAAATTTTAATGATACTTTGATCGAGATCATTGTATATCTTACTGCCTGATAGAATTGAATCTATGGGATCACACAACAAAGGGATTAGGCCTGAAATTAGCAATTGAGCTTATGAAGTGTCAATTGGATTTAGAAAATCCGATTGGGTTCAAGATAACCTTGCTAGCACATGATTGGACCCAATTTTCTCTTTCCATTTGGATTTTTTATTTGATAAGATAATTCAAACTTAATTACCTTCTAATAATCTAAATGAATTAGATTCATTAGACTCCAATTATTGAGTGTTTAAGATTATGGATCAATTGAATTAGGGTACAAGTTCCTAATTAATATTCCTTGATAGTTATTATGGGGCACCATCTTGATTGGATTAAGTTGAGTGTGTCCCATGATTAGAGGGCCTTTTGATTTTATATGGGGCCTCCCTTGGGTGCAAAAGAGGATGTGAAATAATGGGTGCAAAGGCTCTAAGAGTTGATGCCTAATAGGATTCCTAATGTAAGTTGAATAACTTAAGTTATTAGGAACCCAATGCAAGTAGGACTTATATTATGAGATTGAATATGATTCAATCCTCATGCCTATTTAAAAGGACTTTCCCTAATGTCCCTAGAGCATCCAACCAACAGCCCACGCCCATCTTTGGAGACTCCCCACACCTTCTCTTCCTCTTTCTCTCTCTTCTCCCTTGGCATCCCACACGCCCACCCTTTGTGGCATCCCACTTCTCTTCCACGCCCAAGCTATTGGGCATCCCTCCTTGCTGGTTTCTGGTATTGGTAGTAGCACAAAGCAAGGAAGAAGAGCAAGAGAAGAAGAGAAGAAGAAGATTAAGGAAAGAGATCAAGTGTTGATCATGATCCAGGCTTCGTTCAGATTCAACAGACTGAATTTTCTTAGAGAAAAAATTCAACTTGAAAAGGACTGTTCTAGACTGATCCTGAGTAGATATCTGTAGAGGTTTGATACTTGTGCGGCTAAAAGAAAATTTCTTCTCTTTTAGATCTAGATTTGAAGAAAGAGATTGCAAAACAGGCGATTTGATCGTAATCTGAATTTCAGCATATGAACTAGATCCTTGTGGTTTTATATTTTTATGCATACATAATTCAAATTAAAGTATTTTAATCTTGTATTCCACTGTGGTACTTAAAAATAAATTTTGAAACATACATGCATACCCCAAACCTCGAATTCTAAGGCCATACCGAAAGTAAGGCAAAATTCTACAACTAAAGAATGGAGGGAGAGCCTAAGACCAGCAAGGAACGACTCCTCATACAGAGCAAGCTGACCAGAGAGGATTGCATATTCTACCAAGTGGATTCGGTAGCTCTAAGTCAAACTCAGGAGGAATGCCAAACTAAGCCCTAAATATACTAAGGTCCTTCGAGTCTATAGTGGAGCAAAACTTACTAGGCATGAAGCTCTCACCTCCATGCCCAACACCAGCATCCCTAAGATCACCTCGCGAGGGAAATTGGAAGGCTCTCTTACCACTACTTTACCTGACCTACCCATCTTAAGGCTAATAGATGATGCTAAACTCAAAAAAAAGGAGAAGCAGAGGAAAGAAACACCGAGACAAAAGGAACGAACAGGCACATAGAAAAGCAAAGATGGGCTGAAGAATGGCCGGGGAAAGACTCTAAAAGACCAATCTGTATGCCTAAGAGCAGACTTGCTAGTAGAGCTTTGGACCTTCTCAAAGGGTGCTGCTGTCTCAAGGAGGGGGAAGGCTCAGAAAAACAATGAGGAAGAGAAAAAGAGAAAGAAGCACCCCTATTAATAAAGGCCATGGATGGCCCCTGATCCTACATCGATTTGACCCAAGCTACTAGATGATTGCCATGTGGCGAAACCAAATCAGCCAAAATCATTCCTCCTAGGAGTGCATTTATAGGCACGTCTCTAAAGGCATGCATGATGCTTCGAATCTAGCCAAATCTTAAATAGGTGCTAATTGACAACCCTTCACTTGATGTCCCTTCATAAACCCTACCAACTTCTTGACGTGACTATTCGAAGACCGTAGATGTGCCATTCTGCCCAAAGAATGGGAGCTCAACATATGTTTTGGTGGACTCAAAGTAGTTCATACTCTTTATGCTTGACTCCTACTCAGACTAAGGATTTGGTGGGCATATGTTATGGATAGGACTCCGGCACCCAGCTTGAAGATGACCAAACCCCTATCATGGCCAACTTATGCATCAGCCACCGGCCTTCACATCTACCACCGACCATTACTTGAGCTACTGACCCTGGCATCGGTGGCCGACCCCTATTTAAATGCATCGGACTGTCGATCTACATGATGGCTGTTGCTCACATCATCAAAATAATGTTGGATATCGGACACTGATCCATGGAAGGTGTCGACCCCCGCGTCGGCTCCGACCTAGTCGCCCACTCTCAGCTCTTATCTCTGACATAAAATGGTGGGCCTTCATGCCACACTTCCTCCACTCCCAACTTCGGTTGCTATGCTCAACAAGATCAACAGAGAGCTCCCGTATGGCTCTTTCAAATCAAGCTATTAAGGAAACAGCTAGCCACGCACAGAAAAAATCACGTCAAATCTTCAAATCCTAGATACTCAAATCATGGCCATTAAAGAAATAACTAGCCATGCATAGGATAAGGTTACATCAACCGCCATTCCCCAAGAACTCTAACTGGGGCTATTAACGAAAGTGGCTGGCCACGTACCGAGTGAGGTGATGCCACCACCAAGTCCATGAAAAATTAGAACGAGAATTTTGAGGATATGGCAAAAAGGTCTCCAGCCACTCTTCTTACTCATGGCTTTGACTTTTATAAATAGAAGTAATCAGAGGCCTCTAAAGGTACGAAAAAACTCTTACATACGCTCCTTCCAATCTATTTCAGATTTCTGACTTGAGAGTCGGAGAGTTTCTGTCGGAACCATCTCAGTCGGAGACTTGTTTTGTAGGTCCAATCACAGTCATCTCCACTGGACGTCACCATACTCTAGCAACTCTGATCCAAATCAGGAATCTATAGCAACATTCGATAAATTCTTTTAGGACAAAATCATATGATTTTCTCTTTTGATAAGGGAAATGATTTGACTTTTAGTAGAGCAGATGCATCTGCAGTTTGAATAATTCAAATAAAGCAGGGAAAAGAAGTTTGAACTGAATTGAAGCGACAAATGATTGGCTCAAGTGAGAATTTAGCGGGGTCCAAGAAACTCAAACTGTTTTCAAAGGATCATGTAATAAACGAACGGATTTCCATAATGGTTAATTTTGGTAGGCTGTAACGGTATGATCTCAACTTGAGGTGGTTAGCATCCAAGCAAAATCGGAGAACTCTTGTGATGTATTTGGTTCATAATTGGAATTAAAATTGAATTTGAAATTGAAATGGATTGAATAAAATTAGAATAGCGACGTGTCTTGACATATTTGGATATATTTGGTATGTGATTGAAATCAGAATGGGAATAAGCTTGGAATACTAGAGAAAAGTTTGGATTGGATTTTAGAGGATTGGATCATTCTTATCTCCCTTGGAACCAGAATGGAAATCAGCCTCCTCTCAAATTAAATAGGTTTCTCCAGACCAAGCAGATGCACGCTGCGCTATAACGCCTGTGAGACAAGAGATCATCTCATGTTTCTGTGCTCATATTCGATGGAAGTATGGCAAATACTACTTCGAAACTGCAACATTCTTGAATTTTCGAGCGACTCAATGGACTCGTGGCACTCCCGGAGAAAAAAAACATTCTTGAATTTTCAGCTCTCAGCCTTTCTCGGAAATGTTTAAGCGACTCACACATTCATTTTAACGGCTGCATGGACCATCATTTAACCTCTGCACAAATTTTACAGTTCAGGCTTCTTTCTTCTTGAACCGAGGCAGGTTCAGACGTTAGTGTTAACTCCCTCTCTACGACAACCATTACCTTCTCACACCTTAGAACGCATAATTATTCTCCTATACACAACCTCTGATCACCTCTTGTGTTATTTTTCCTCAGTGGGACGTACCCATGTACCTTTTCCCACTCCAACCTTGTAACTCTTTCATTTTTTTAATATAAATTGATATAATAAATGGCTCACTAACCTTGTAACTCTTTCATTTTTTAATATAAATTGATATAATAAATGGCTCACTAATCTCATTTATCTTTAAAAAATAAAATTAAATAGAATCCAACTCATTTCCATTCTTGTTTCCATTTCAAAATCCAACTCTGTCCAATTGAACATCCTTTTGGTGGAACCAAGCCAAGCTCCAACCACACAATAATTGGCCTGTCTTGAGCTCATTTGCAAATGCAAGGACAAGCAAGTGTTTGATGGAAAGGGAAATACATACTGATGAGTTAGCATGAAACAAATAGTCCTATTGGTAGAAGTTGGCAGAACACATGAAAATTATGCTAAATTATCAAATTATAAAAGGCCCTATTGCTGGAAAGAAAACAACAGATCTTCTTTTTTTTTTATTTAGAAAAAATTGTGTGGACCACCTTTTATTTTCGAGGAATATATCTTGTGGTGGATAGAAGGTACCTTGCAAAATTTCGGAACCCGGGAACTTACCCAAATGGCGATATATATGGCACAACCCTTTGAATTTAGAGTGCCTGTGGTGGTGCACCATTTGCCACCTTGGGCATCAGGCTTGTGACCAAATCAGTCATTGAACAACCACCGTGTTTCCGAGTTTGTGCAGCAGTGGCCTCAAGTCAGTTGATCTAATGACGTTACAAGTAAGTTTCTTGCTCTCAAAAAACTCTCATACAAACTCAAGTCATACATCTGGAAACAAAAAAAAGGAGGACAATATAATAAGAATGAGTCTCTCTCTCTTTCTTCTGTGTGTCTGTAAAATTTAAAAGAAAACTTGAGTAAAGCCGGTCTAGCATGATTAATGACTGACCTAATGATGCATCTCCAAGTATCTAGATTCGGATAATATAACATTAGGTGGCTCTCTCTCTAACATGATTAGTGACTGACCTAATTGATTCCTCATGTAGAAAGTGTAAGAGAAAGAGATCCATCTTTGGTTGAAGCTAGTTTGGTATCGTCAGACTACACAATGCCTGGATCCATGTTTAATCTTACAAGACATCTATCCCAAGATCCATCGAACTTGGGACCGGATCAAGCGTAGCTGATTTATTATATATTTTGCATCCCTAGACTAGAATTACCGTAGATAAATATGATGCTGAATGGAATAGGCACAATATCAAATAATCAGAAACCATGATTCTAATTGTTGACCATTTAATTTCTCATTCTTTTCGTAAAGTTTAATTTTCTCATTTTAAAAGATCGTTGCAACACAAGTCGGTAAACCAGCTATGACAGGTTGAAGGTTGGGCAGATTGTATATATACAACTTAAAAATCAATTTTTGATTGATGATATCCTGAGTTGCTAACTTTTTATATGAAATGTGCTTTGTTAGTCTTTTGGCTTTCCTGTATCCCACTCTATCATGTTTTATCATGTGGATTCAAATTAAGACAGAATTTAAATAATTCAGATTACAGTTTATAATTTCAGTTTCCTAGTTGGTATTTCATAAATATAATAAACCAGCCTTGAGTGTAGAGTGAGGGAGAGCCCTCCACTGCTAGAAGCTATCAAGTGCATGTAGGGCTGGAAATGGGTTGGACTGAGCCTAGCCGGGCCACACTTTTATCCGAGCCCGATCTGAATATTTTTTCAGACTTCGGATTGGGCTTAAGTCCAAATTTTTTAAAAATTCAAGCCCAACCTTAGTCCGAACCCAATTGGACTTGCCCAAATTACTTATTTGGATTAAATATTGGGCTGGTCCAAATCTATAAAAATGAAAGGATAATATATAAATAAAGAAAGCATATAATAATCTAAAAGTTCACAAATATTCTATCGAATATTCGGACTAAGACTCTTCGAGACGATGAGATTCGCTTAAAGTTAAAACCAATTAACTAACTAGCTAACTGACTAGGGATCGAGCTAACTCACGACTCATCCTAAATGGCTAAACCCATCTAACTAAGAATCGAGCTCGGACTGGATATTTGAATTATTGATAGACTTGAATTTGGGCTCAGGCTTGGGTTTAGCCAAAGGTATACCCGAGCCCAGCCCGAAAACAAATGGGCCCTATAATTAAGTCCAAATCTGGTCTGAAGTATTTAGATACTAGCCTGAAATCCGATCCAAAGTCAGACCAGCTCGAGCTCAATTCCAGCCCTAAGGACATGTAACGCATTAGGTTCGCAGAAAGAAATTTTCTATACTAGAATATTTTCCTACAAAGCTAATTCCTAGAAATATGATGCCTGAGAAAATGATTTTGATATATTTAGCTAACTATGAGAAAGTAGTATATTTTAAAGTGGCTTATATTTGGTTAAGCATTTACTTTTCTGAAAAAATTATGTAAAATACCTATTATATCTTTAATAAAGAAAGACCTTACCTCATTATATTCATGGTTTTAAGGTCATCTTTGAAAAAAAAAAATACCAATTCCTAACACATAAGAAAGAAAAAATCTATGTCCCACATGAATTTTTTTTCTCATGAAATATGAGTAATTATTTCATTGTCATGATACTTTCCAATCTCCCTCTTTTGAAAACTTCAATAAGGTAAGTATGAGTTTCTTGCTTTGTCTGTTGACCACCTTTGCCCCTCTTCTCTTCCTAAATCAAATGAGTCCTAAGAGAAAACTAGTCGACTGACTTATATTTAGCTTTGTTGTGAGGGATCCTAGGTAAACCATCATATGTTGTATTTTTGTTACTAGTAGATATCCTTTTGCTTAAAAAATTATCCGTAAATTTTAAAATTCACAATTGAGAGTACTAATTAATTGAGTTGGAAAACTCACCAAGTGTAGCTTCCAATTACTTAAAATCTATCCTACCTACACTTTGATTTTGGCTAGCTAGAGATACCAATGGGTCAGTTATGAGTCAGGTCAGTTAATACCTATATCCTCCTCGCAATTAAAATTCTGATCCCCATATCCGCCTTAGGTCGGATCAACTAGATTTGCAGGTAGGGTCGGATAAGATAGGTAAGAGGGTCGGGTCAAATTGAGTTGGATAAAAACTCATCATATAAATATTATAAAATAATCAAATTTTGAAAGAGAGATTTTGATTAAGACTATATTGGGATGGATTTAGGATGGATATACTATTACCTATACCTGATCCAAACCCACTTCGGAAATTTTCTAGAACACATATTCATCTCAAGTTCTAATCAGATTGGATAAAATCCGCTCCATTTGGGTGGGTTGAGTTAAGATCCGATTGGTCGGCTAAAACCATCATCCCTACCAACCTTCCAGCTAATATTCAAAAAATTTTAAGATTAATTTATAAGTGATCCCTTTTATCTCAATTTTTAAGTTCTTAATTTTCATGCTAGCAAGATAGTTAAACATGGAGAAATAGAAGGCGACATTCTTTGTTTTTGGTGAGCAATGAAAAAGTTTTGATGATATATTTATTCAAGTCATTAGCACTTCTATATACCATTTTCATTTGTATGATTTGAAGCTTTTGTTGAGTAATGTTATAGGATACTAATTTGATGCAACCTATTACATGGCATGAGAGGACCGACAAAACTCACAAAAAATATTGTATATTACATTGAGGATGGTTAGATATATAACTATCGAGCTAGTATTAATTTTTTTTGAATGAAAATGAAGTAAGATACTTCCTCCACTGCAATATCATATTAGTTATATATATTGTTTGATACATAATAGAGATGAATGATTAGGGGAAATAGGGATGACTTCAAAAGTTCCCCATCATTACATATGTTGATCATACTACTATAAAAAGAGGCCAAAAGGTGCATATCATCTTTGGCATTAGAGCGGGCCTCATATGAGTGAATTTAGAGCTCGAGAAAGTTACAAGCAGTAACCAATCTCTGCATCTCTGCATACTGTGAGGTAGAAGTCCAGTCTTGAAGTAAGAAGATGATGTGCTTGACAACTTCAGATGCTACCAAGGCTTGGAATCGAAAGATATGGTTGTTTTGCTCCTTCCAAATGCACCAGAAACCTACAGAGATGATAGTATCATGTGCTTCTACCAGATTGTTTTGAGAGCAAGAATGTCTCCATTTGTTTCAGGTGTCAAATATATTGTCTGGTAGTTGTGATGATCCCATTCTTTTCATTAGGATACTCCATATCTACTTTGAATAATCATAGGATAGTAGCAGGTGGTCTAATTTTCAGGATGACTAGAGCATAATGGACATGATGCGGGTCCTGTAATGCCTTTCTTCTCTAAGTTTTTAGCACTAAGAACTTTATTGTGGTAACATAACCAATTAAATACTTTCACCTTCTCAGGAATGGGCAAACTCTAAATAATTCTCCCAAAGTGTGATAAGACTTCCCCATGACTTAAGAAATAATAGCAATGTTTCATTGTGAATGATGAGTTCCATTTCCATTCCCTACTATCAACACTATTTGATAACCTCGGTAACCCAACATGAGCATATAAATGTTGGAGTTCAGTTGTGGCTGCATAGTTCAATGGTTGTTCGAAGTTCTTTAGCCACTGGTCAACACTAAGAAATTGATCTATTGATATGTAATGATCCTTCGCAAAAGAATAAGTTGAGGTACCTTACTGTCAGGGATTGATTCTGGTTCCGTATATCATGCCAGAAAAGATTTGGTGGCCATTTCCAACTATGGGACTGGAACATTGCATGAAAAGATTCCATTGTTGAAGGATGCTTTTCCAAAATGGTGAAGCTATTCTAGACAAGAAGGTAGATGGATCACCTGGCAATCTTCGAGAGTAGTATAGGTTATGAATGAGAACTCCCCATGGTCTATCTTGCTAGGAGAAAAATTTGAACCACCACTTCAACAGCAATACTTGGTTGAGTATTCTAAGATCCGTGATACCCAGGCCACCATATTCCTTTGATCTACATACCTATGACCAAGCTGCAAGATATTTAATTTTGCTACATGGCCCATGATCATCACCCCATAAAAAGTTGCGGCATATAATATCAAGCTTTCGAACAATCCCTATAGGGATGAAAAATGCTGATATGTTGGCACCACTCTAAGGATGTGGTTGATGAGAATGAGTCTTTCGGCAATAGAAAAACTTGCCATTTCCACCCTGCTAGCTTTTCTCCATTTTTTCCAATAGAAAGTTCCAACTCTAAGCTTCATTGATGAGTCTTTTAGAGGGAGGCCAAAATAATAAATGAGAAGGTCTGTTATCTTGCATTCAAGCAAAAGAAAGAAGGATTCTGTCTAAGCTTTGGTTATACCTAATCCAACAATACTGGTTTATCGAAATTGATTTTGAGGCCAGTCAATAGTTCAAAGGAGTAGAGAATTAACTTTAGTAACTGGATGTAATCCTTTACCACATTGCAAAATATTAGTATGTCGTCAGCAAATTGCAAACATCTGAATTGTCCCATTGTGTCAAGGGATCCTATTCCAGAGATCAAGTTCTCATTTGTTGCTTGCCTCAAAAATCTATCAAGTATGTCAGCCACCAAGATAAAGAGCAACAGAGAGAGGGGGTTACCTTGTTTTAGCCCTTGTTTACTAATGAACCAACTGCCTGGCTGACCATTGATTAATATGAAAGAGCTTATGCTTTATGGTAAGGAGGTTATCCACTTGAGCCATCTTGGATCGAAGTCTCTGAATTTTAGAAGGTCAAATAAGAACTTCCAAGAAATGCTATCGAATGCTTTTTCAAAATCTATCTTGTAGAGAATCCCTTTGCTTTTTGATCTTTTGGAGTTAGCTATTATTTCATTTGGTAGAATGTAGGTTTCATGAATCTGTCGTCCTTTAGTGAAAGCATTCTAAGTGGGAGAGATTAATGAATCAATCACTTTACTCAATCGGGAGGATAATATCTTTGAAATGATCTTAATAATGCTATTTTCCAAACTACTTGGTCTATAGTCCTTAACTGAAGCAGTATTCAATGTCTTTGGAATGAATGTGATGTAAGTGTAGTTGATTCTAACTATATCCGATGATTGGTTCTGAAAGGCCTTGACAACTCTAATGATATTACATTTTATGATCTCTCGGTATTTTTGATAGAATGACATAGAAAATCCATCAGGCCCAAGGGCTTTATTTTTGGCCATATTGAACACCGCTTCACAAATTTCATCTTCAAAGATATCTTGTTCTGGATAGCTCAAATCTACATTTCCTTCAAGGTAGAGGAGACTCCAAATTGCTTCAACGTCTGAATCATTCTTAACACCAATCAAAGAGAAATAATATGAGTAGAATGTAAGTTGTATATCTTCTTGATTATCAATAGTTTTACCGTCAGCAAATATTTCAGAGATTTGGTTCTTCCATCGCTTGATGCTTGCACTTATATGGAAAAATCTTATATTGCAGTCACCATCTCTGAGCCACTAATATCTCGTTCATTGTTTTCAGTATGCCTCCTCCTGTTGGAGAATTGCTACAAGTCTAGATTTCAAGTCAGATCTTTTTCTTTGTTTAGTTGTTGATAAACATCTATTTTCTTCGACAGTGTCCAACATGTCAATCTTACTCACGAGCTCCTTTTTTATATGAGTGATGCTCCTAATGATAATTTTGCTCCAATGTCTCAATTTTGAGCATAAGAACCTCAGCTTGATAATAATGTTTTTCACATCATCTTCTGAGTGCGGAGCTTCATTCCTCCAAAATTTAATTAGATCATCAAAGTCTGGTTATAAAAGCCACATGTTTCAAACTAGAATGACTTAAGATTTCTATGAATTTGAGGGGTAGGTGACCGAATGTGAGTAGCATTAGTGTATGGTCTAATGTTGGTCATGTGAGAATGAAAGAATGCCAGTGGGAATTCTGAGTGCCAGTTGGTTGATGCAAATATCTGTCAAGCTTAGCCAAGCTGAGGTGAACTCTAAAATTTGATCAAGTATATTTCTTGTTTGGTGCATTGATTTCTATCAGCTCAAGTTGATTGATGGCTCTATTGAATTTGCATGACTCGATGATGCTGCTCATGGCTCCTAATCGTTCGTATGAGAATCGAGTTATGTTAAAGTCCCCAACTACTATCCATAGGCCACTGATAAGATGTCTGATTGCCATCTATTCTTTGTAGAAGGACATCCTAGTTCTTTGATCATTGGGTCCATAGACATTAGTCAAAATCCATCGATAACTATTGTTTGTGAGAGTAAACAAAGTGCTAATTGAGAAGACACCAAAACGAACTGCATGGCCAACCACCTCTGAACTTTTCCAACACGTCACTAACCACCTGAAGTGCCTTGTGTGTCTTTATTTTGCCAGCAATCAAAGTAACCACCACATGCTGATCTTAGGAGGTTTAAGTTAAAGATCTGAGCTTGATTTCTTGAAGACATACTATTCTACAATTAGAGTCTATAATTGATTATTTGATTATCCGACGTTTTGAAGCAAGGCCCATGCCTCTCACATTCCAGAACAAAACTAACATTGATCAAGAATATTAGCACCAATTATTGATTCAAATTGATAAGTAGGGAGAATTAAGGATGAAGAAAAGTCGAAAATCCAAGATGTAGCTTCCATAGGAGTTAAGATCCAAAATGCAGTTACATATAAGAAAGTTGAGAGCCAAAATGCAGCTTCGCTGGAGACGTACCTAGATATATCAAAACACTCTCCAGTTTTACATTTGAAACCAAATATCTATAAAGCTATACTGATCATAATACCAAAATGATTGCACTAGACTTTAGACTATAGCATAGTTCATGTTTCTTCTGCACCAGTGCATCTCCATCTTTTTGAGTTTGAGAATAGAGAAGTGTAGTTCTTCTTCAGAAAGTATAAAACCACATTGTTTCCTAGCTTTACAATATCACCAGACGTTAGAGAGTTGATGAAAGTATATCTTCCTCCTTTAAGCAAGGTTCTTCTATTCCCAATGCTTTGAGTTTCTTCTTTTGCAGTCGAAGGCTCCTCTTGACCTCATGGAAGCTAGTTGGAGTTCTATCACATAATGAAACATTATCATTATTAGGGGATATTGAGGCCTGAGGGTGGAGAATATTTTAACTACTAGAACGGACTTGTGGTTTTCAGGTATAGGGACAGTCCTCTTATTGATGCTGGTGGGAGGTAGTGTCATCAAGGTTGCTTTAGGAGTCTTGTCAGATGAGCAAGTGGGTGGCTCGAGAAAGTTTTGGGATCGACGGTAGGTGCTCCATGGTACAGAAGGTCGATTAGCACGATGGGAGTTGAATTTGAATTTGAATTTTGATCTAAGAAATGGTAAAGAAAGAACAAACACTTGGAGATGGCATTCAAATTAGGTGATGACGTACAAAGTGATAGATTTATGATTATAACGTGCACGAACTTGGGAAGTGGGTAGCGATGTGGTAGTTCACTATCTAGGTTAAGTTTAGGATAGGTAGAGATGCTGTGAAGCAGGGAGAGTTAGAAAGTTGGTGCAAGAGTAGTGCCATAGGTATAGGCCGTGCTAGCTCGTCGGTGATATGGCTCTCCATAGCCACTGTGATTCATTTGCTTCAGTAAGTTGCAAACTGTATGGTGCCGATTGAATCGATCACTACCAACTTACTGGTTTAGATTGGGATGGCCGAACCAATAGTCCCATTCACTATCCCCCATATCAACATGATCATTCTCATGGGAAGATGATGAATCACATACTAAAGATTCTTGAGGCAAAACAGAGCTAACAACTAACTTGACATCATATGTGTGTGGCCTCATTGTTACTTCAATCATCTCTGGTATGGATGATAGATTTTTACATTAAAACTGTATATCAAAGCTTGAGAGGTTCTCCCATCTAGTGCTAGATCGGCTGGCTCGACACGGTACCCCGAATCTGGCAATCACCTTTGCAACAGTTTCTAGACTCCAACAGAAGAGGCCAGGGATGGCTAGGGAGGCTTGCATGAACTTTAAACCTCCAATTATGAGGTCTGCCCCTCTAAATTGATCCCAGTGGTTACCACCAAGAAAATCCATCCCCACTGATGTGACCCATAGCCTTAAGCCTTTGCACAACTTCTCTAGATGGACAAGAGACAAAGTACTTGTTCTCACTAGATAGTTTGTAGTCGTCCATGAGCCTAGGACCTTGGCCTTCTGGGTAAGAGTGGTGGCAACATTGTCGACCTTTATTGGTCAACCAAAGGACTCAACAAACACCGCTCTATCCAAATATGTAGATATGTCTACCATTTCTGCAAAGACAGACAAGAATGCCTTGACCCTGGGTCCATTGTTGGTGGAAAAAGCTATTACTGAGTTGGGGATTGTGCACTAGGTTGCACTGCCAACATTGGTGATAAACGATTTGGTGTAGATAGAGTTTGGTATTTACAGAGGTCGACCTTGGTCTGAGTATGTGGAGTGAGATTGTGTTGATATTTATCATATATGTGGATGTTAAATCGAGCTTACAGGATCTGTATGTGTGACCAAGTCTGAGACACTAGAAGCATTTAACTGGGTTTCGGCAAATCCTTTTCAAATGATCTGCTTCTCCACACCAGAAACAATCCTGACCTTTAAATAGAGGAGGTAGGTGAGTAGAAGTAAGAGAGTTGTGAGAGGTTGTAGGTAGTGTGCCCATACCTTCAGCCGAATGGAAAGAATGGTAAGCCTTACTTGATGGTTGACCTTTGACAACTTCGGCATATGTATGAGTCATTCGGCACCGAGCATGAAGCATGCTAGTATTTACTTGCATATCTCTATCTAAACCCAAATAGCTCCCATACTGTCAAAGTCATCTTTGATTTCTTGCTCTGACATTGATCCATTTCCCGTTCCATGGAGGAATCTGTGCTTTGAGAAAATGTAGTGGTTTTGGATAAGGAAGCTGGTGTGAAGCTTTCGGCATGGGAATGGAGGGGAGAGGACCAAGTACTCCTTTTGCTGTGTAGCTTTTGGTGGCCCCTATCAATCTTCTTCTCTCCTAGGAGTCTCCTAAAGGTGTGAAGTTGGCTCCTGTTAAGGGAGTTTTGTGTACAAGAGGAAGTCCCAGATGGGTGGTGCATGCTTGATGTGAGTGTTCGTTCAAATGAGAGCCATGGGGATTGAATGATGGGAAGCAGTGGTTTGTGTTTACATTAGAGGAAGAGCTTTTAGAAAGGTGTCGGTTAAGGCTTCTGGAGTGCTCAGTGAGATGGGTTGACAGAGGGTGATGGGAGGTAGGAGGGGGAGGGTGGTGGGAATGGATGGAGGTAGAAGCTGAGGTATGGGGGGGGATGGGGAGCTATCCTCTCACATCCCTCTTTCTTTAGATTCACACAGAAGGAACGGAAGCTAGTATTAATTTAGTCCAAAAACTTTTCATGTACGCCTAGGGGCGTGACAAAGCACTTTTTTTTCTTTTTTTTAAAGTCATATTATATTGAGGTGCAAGATCTAGTAATTTTGCTCATGAAAGATATACGTGTATTGAAAAATTGGGATAGGATATGGAGAAAGATTTGATGTGAAGTTTTATAATCATCGGACAAAAAAAATATTCCATGCCCCTTAATTTACTTCATATTTGAAGGAGAGAAGCCGAGTCTCAAATGCATATACCTTTATGTATTGGGAAACAGCTAATGGTGAGAAAAAGCACCAGATGTACCCCCTCAAACTTGTACGATCACGAATTATTGCTAGATTTGTGCATGATAGATGAAAGGAGAAATTATTGCATGCACTATATATATTACCATGCTGGCACATACCATTAATCATCAAGACAGATTAGCATGGATCCCATTTATCCTACACTCATCTCGGTTATTGGTCCACAACAATACACCTTGGTCATTGGCGGTGTATATGGCCACATTGATGCATGCTATAATTTTTGGATGACAGAACTGAAGAGCACTAATGAACATTCAAACTAAGAAATAAGTATCTTTATAATTTGGTGAACTCTTCAAAAAAAATGAAAACCCTTATATTGAAGTATGAACATATATCTTAGTCGATGTTATCGATTATTATTCTTGCCCTCAGGACATGTGTTGGTTCCATGAGGAAGGGACCTTAACCAGGTCCTTAACTATTTTTGAGATGAACTGGGGAAGCATATTAGCTCAAAATGAGTGAAAGAAAGGTCAATTCAAATAATAATAATAATAGTAGAAGTAGTAGTAATGATGATGATGATGAAATTTTAGTGATTAATGATGGAATTTTTTTTTTCTAGAAAAGGGAGGAGTCAAGCTCTACCTAAGGAAAAGAGAAAAGCAATAGAAAATTCCTTATGACACACATCCTCTTCCCTTGGATGGTAAACAAGGAGGCTCTATGTAAAATGTTATGTTGCTTGTGAAATTCTTGCTTGTTATTAAATTTGTTGCTTATACACTTCCAAACAATTCCGTCCTCGGATAAAATGATGTTTCAATTCGTATTCATTGAAATACTGAAATGGGTGTTAACAAGTGCCAATAGCAATTCACTAGAGGGCACATGAAGTTCCTCACAAAGTATGACCTATTATAAGTAGGGGGAAATGTATGATCTACTGCATTTCTTTCCAAATCTAATGTGGTGTTATGATATGATTCATGTGATGTCTGACAAACAAATTTACAGAAAGTTGTTAGTTAGCATCCAATTATCAAAAGGTATCTCCTATTAGACTAAAATTTGAGAGATAACATATAGAATAATTCATCAAAGACTAATAAGGGTTGTTTGAAGCTAGCCTTGAGACCTAGAAGAAAATGCACTAGTCCAGCTGAAGAAGTGTCTGCTGTTTGCCCTTCTTTTCTTTTATTTTTAGGACTTGCCCATGTTCCTTGTCTCCCTACTTTTGTGCATCCTTCTTCCTGTGTACCTAGCTGTTACCGATCTTTTATGCAGCCCCTGGTCAATTCCTTGTACAATATGGCAGTTGGTGATTGGTAGGTTTTTCAAAATTCAGCCAACCACCTTATGACATGTTTGGGTTAAAAACAAGTGGGCTGTACTAATGGAGAAATTATTGGTTAGAACTATTCTATCATGAACTTTGGATCATCCAATAAAACATTACTATCATCTAGTGATTCAAAATTTAAAACTTTCTGCTTGATTGAAAAGTACAAATAGAAATAAAGTACATAATTAGTCATTTTCAATCCAATTTTTATTGGATTTTTTTAATTTATTGAATAATATGGTGTTATTTTATTGGATGATCCAAAATCCACATGATAGAACTGTTCTAACCATAATTTCTCAAACTAGTGGCATATGTACACTAAACCAACTGCAATCACCATTCGAGATCCTCATTGACATCTTTCTTCCCTCATGGTTTAGGTGGCATCTTTCACATGAAAGAATGACCGATATCTTTGATGATGTTGATTATTGGATTGCATCCTGCATACTTGAAGAATATTTTGAACTATTCCATTCATCCATCTAGGCATCTACATAGATCTTGAAGCAATTGCTGCATGATCCAGTAGTGAATTTGTGCAAAAGAAGAAGAATCCTTATTTCTACGACCTCTATTCCTATAAGAATTATTGGTTGGACTAGGTCCACCAAATTAGTGTTCCACTTCAACTAGAGTCCAACATATTCGGCCCCTCCACCCCAAAGTCCTCCATCGATCACTTCACCATGCTGAGGTGGAGCAGCCTACTCTCCAGCAAGAAGGCATAGGCCAGCACCTCATTGAACAACTCCCCATCCCTGTGATCCTTGTTGTAAAACCCCCTTCCCTCTTGCCTCTTTATGTCCATCACATCGTACTCTATCATCTCTTTGAATCTCATTGGTATCACCCTTGCCCATTGCTGGAATGCTCATTGGAAAGCCTCCATCACACCCACCCTTGATATATAGTCCATGGCATCCCTAGGGACAGTGGCATCCATCAGCATTAGCTGGCTAGACCAGACCCATGGCCCACCTATTAAGAAACCGATGGATAGCAACAAGGCGATTCACAATGATCGAGTTGGGAATGCTGCATTGAGGGGTTATGATTTATGAGAAGGTGCATACATCGAGCTTTAAGGTGATGGGGAGGCCGAGCCAGGTCTGATAGGAGAGGGCCGATCCAATTAGAAGTCAAAGACATCATCAATGAGGTAGGAGATTGGGGGGAAGTAGTTGAATCGAGTGAAGTAGCATGGGGAGCTAGAGAGGTTGCCGACGTCACAAGAAGTCGGACATCAATGATGCATGTGAAACCTTAGTTTCTCTTAAGATGACAGAAGTGCGGCTGCAAATAAATTGGGTTGACCCATGACTCAACTCGATCCGACTCACTTTAAAGGATTTGTGGGTTGGTCGAGTTTTAAAATCTATTCCATTTTTTGGATCGGATCTAGGTTTATTGAATTTGAACTAATACAATCTGTCTAATTTCTAAGTCAATTTTGGATCTTCTACTTCATGACTTGACCCGAACCTATTCTATTTTGCAGTCATTCCTGATGTTGAAATTAAGTTTTAATATCAAAGCAAGCCCAGCTGAAGCCCATCTCCATATAATCATAACATAAATTAACAGTTCTAGGACAGTTATATGTGCTTCCATCTCAACCTCTCCCAACTTCATCTAACAAATGTTCATCTATATTTAATGCAATCTCAACTAAGGCATAGACTTCCTTTGTTCGGTAGTCAATAGGCCTTGATTGCAACTTTAAAGGGTACACAACTTGGTTACAAAAGGAACAAGTAAGAACACAACAAAAGAAACAGAAAATCAAAGATATTCAGAAGGTTCTATACAATACAACAATCATCAAGATTTGCATAGATAGACAACTTGCTGTGTAGAGAAGATGTAGGAAATGCTTGTTCCATCAAAACCTATGAAAAAATCTTAAATAAATAATTTTATGCAGCAAAAATATTAAAGGTGTATACCTCCAACCATAATTGTTCAAGTATTTGATTAATGTTTCTCCATAAAGAAACTTGGAGGAGTCTTCCAATATATGCCTTTGTAAAAGCCATTTACCAATGGATCTCACATGCTTGAATAAGCTATATATACTAGGGATCTTTATCAGATAACCAAATATCAATGGTTTTCTTCTATCAAGAAAACTACTTTAGGCATAATCAATGATAGTGAGTAGTTACATATCATCCAGAGTTCTCCAATAACTAATTCTTATATATGGGCCATATAGTTACATGTCCAACATTCTCTCACTTGACCCATATGATGTTGTCACATAATCCTTATAAGTGATAGTTAATATAATAGTATGGCCATAATCACTTTATTGTCACTTAGCTAATTAGCTATTGTGCAACTATTACCCACATAGAAATTCTCCATACACGAATCATGACTATCATGCTATCTAAGCGAGCACTTCCTTCTATATATTATAATGTATGATCCTTTCTAATTGAGGCCTCATGATACTTTATGAATGATCTTCTTATAAGTCATTCAACGTCCAACTTTATCAATGCAAATGGATCATAATCTTGTACATGATAAATTATTTTATGTGCACAATAGATACCATGTCGTTAAATAATCAAATATATTTATAAATATATATAAGAGAAATTAATGAGAAATACCTAATTGAGTTTAAACTTAAAAGCTACCCAATTAAGTTTCAAATAAAAATTCTCTCCATTTGAAACATAACTTAAAAGCAATCCAAATGGGATGAAATGATCTAATTATTTTATAGTTATAAAGTAACACTACACTATTATAAATAATATTGTACTATAATAAAAGCAACACTACACTATTATAAAGTAATACTATACTATTATAAAGTTATACTACAATATTATAAAGCAACACCATATTATTGTAAAGTAATACTATCATAAAGAAATACTACACTGTGATAATGTAATACTATCTTATTGTAAAGCAATACTATACTAATATAATATAATAAAATAATAATATATTATTATAAAAAATATTATATTAATATAATATAATACTATCTTATTATAAATAATACTACACTAATATAATATAATAAAATAATACTGTATTATTATAAAAAAATATTATACTAATATAATATAATACTATCTTATTGTAAAAAATACTACATTATGATAATATAATCCTATAGTATTTTAAAGGATATAAAGGTATAAGAGTATAAGGATAATTTTAGCTAAAATAGATAGTTACTTTTAACTTATGTTTGGAATGGATAGCTACTTTTATATAAAACTCATTTGGAGAGCTGCTTTTAAGTTGAAAGTAGAACTAGAGATTTATCTCTAGTTCTCTATATATACAATAGTCAGAGAACTAAAATAATAGTTCAAAATGAGCCAACAAGCCCCATATGACATACATGATCCTTGAACAATTTAGTCGGTAAATCTTTAGTCATAGGATCAGCTATCATTAACTCCATACTTGTACGTTGAATAGCCACTTATTGTCTCTTAATATTATCTCTTAATACTTATCATAAAATCTTCAATGGCCTCGTAATAGAATCAATAACCTTAGGTTAGATATAAATTTTTAACCTTAATGCTTGCACTATAGCCTCATAGCATGTAATGAATTCTATCTCCATAGTGGATGATGCAACAATAGTTTGCTTTATATTTCTTCAAGATATAGCTCCTTCAACAAGAAGAAAGATTTATCCTGAAGTAGATTTTCTTATATCTATGCATCCAACGAAATCCAAATCCAAATATCCAACCAATTCCAGATGGTCAGAATGCCTATATGTGAACTTGAAGTCTTTGGATCCTTGTAAGTACCTCATAACTCTTTGGCAATTTTCTAATGCTCTATACTTAGGCTACTTTAGTATCTATCCAACATTTGTACTACACATCCAATATTAGGTCTAATGCAGACCTATGCATAAGCATAAGGGATATTCTAGAAGTTCTCATTCCAATATATTCTAGGGATATTAATTTAAGCTAAATTTACCCTCTTTGACAATAGGTGTCGTGATAGGTGAATAATTGCTCATCTTAAATTTTCGAGAAGCTTTTTAATGTAGGCCTTTTGAGATAGCCCTTAGGTTCTTTAGTTCTATCTTTGTAAATCTCTATGCCAATGACAGAAGAGGCTTTACCCATATCCTTCATTTTAAAGTTTTGAATAAGAAATTATTTAGTCTCATGCAACAAAATCAAATCATTGTTGCAAGTAAAATATTATCTATATATAGGCTAAGAAATATATTTGCTTCTACTAACCTTAAGATATATACATTGATTAACGATGTTTTTTATAAAATCGTATAAACAACAATGTTGTAAACTTTATACACCATTGACTGGAAGCTCATTTTTGTTTATATATAGATTTCTTTAGCTTGTAAATCAAGTGTTTATTCTTACACTATAAAAACTTTCACGCTGACACATATATACCTCTTCTTCCAGATCTTCATTTAAAAATATTGTTGTTATGTCTATTTGTTGTAGCTCTAAATCAAAGTAAGTTTTTAGTGCCTTGATTATTTTAAATAAATTTTTCTTTGAAACTGGAGATGATGTTTCATAGTAATCAATACTTCTTTTCAAGTGAAATCCTTAGCTACAAGTCTAGCCTTATATCATTCGATATTATCAGATGAGTCTCTTTTGATCTAGTAGAGCCATTACATTCAATGACTTAGGCTCCTTTCAGTAATTAAATGAGATTCCAGACTTTATTTTTAGCCATCGATTCCATCTCTTCCTTCATAGCATCGTGTGAAAACATGAAATTTTTTCTCTACTTATGGCTTGTGAAAAAGAATTTGGATTATCTTTAGGTCCAACATCATTGTCAGACCCTTAAAGATATACCAAATAATCACTAAAAATTGCTGGCCTTTTAAATCTTAAAGATCTCTTTACTTCTATTGTTTTATATGTATCTTGAATGGTGGTCTACATATTATTAGTTCTTTTGTGGGATAGCTCTCTATGAGGTGCTTGTAGTTGAATTGGTTATTGTTCAATAAAATCTAAAGAATTATTTTGAAAAGTTACCAACTCTTATGTATTTATGTGTACCACAAGTGGTTCCCTTATTCTTCAAATTCTATCTTATAAGAAATTTTACTCCTACTAAATTTATGATCCTCAAGAAATTTTGCATTTTTAGCATCAATAACTCTGGCAGTGAATCCTTTAGAATTAACTACATAGCCTATGAAAAATTACTTAATATTTTTTGTATCAAAAAGTACTTAATGTTCTTGTAATCAGTTTCTTTAGATATGGATTATAAACCCTTACTTCAAGCAGACAACCCCATAGGTGTAAATGTCTTAAACTTGGTTTCATCTATTCTATATTTAAAAAATATTTTAGGAATAGCTTTAGATGGAACCTTATTTAAGATATATACAACAATTTTTAAGGCTTCACTGTATAATGACAAAGACAAACTTAAGCTACTTATTATGCTCCTAACCATGTCCATAAGTATATGGTTCTTTCTTTCAGCCACATCATGTTGTTATAGTGTATCTGGCATTGAATATTGGATAATAACATCCTCTTCTTTATGAAACTTTGCAAATAGACCTGGCATTTGTCACTTATTTATGAACCTTCAATAATATTTCCAACCCTATCTAGTCTTGTGATTTTTATTTTATTTCTTTTATTTTCTATCTCTATTTTGAAAATCTTAAAGATATCAAATACTTCTGCTTTATCAAATCAGGGATAGAGATACATGTATCTTGAATGGTCAAATAGATGAAATAAATATTTTGACTATTTAGATATGGGGTAGGAAATGGTCTACGAATATTTATGTATATGATTTTTAGAATCTCAATACTTCTTTTGGCATCTTGAGTAGTCTTGTTGGTCTGCTTTTTCTTTATGCAATCTACATGAGTATCAAAATCTATAAAGTTAATAGCCTTTAAGACTCCATTATCTACTAAGTTTTAATTTTCTCTACAGAAATATATCCCAATCTCTTATGCCAAAGTCTAGAGGAGCATTCAATAATAATATGATGTTTAACACCAATTTCATTATTGTGTAAGGTTAAAACACTAACCTCATAAGTGGGGTCTAATACAAATTTAAATAAATTATCAAATAAAATTTCAAAATCAATAATTTTCTTATCTTTCAAAAGAGCCACAATTGAACTATGAAAATTAAATTACAATCCAAGATAAGTTAATCTATATATAATAACTAAGTTTCTAAAATATGATAGAATATAAAAGAGATTTATAAGATCCAATTGAAAATCAAATTTTAAACTAATCTATAAGTCTCTACTACTTCAATATGTGAACGCATCTAATTTTATAAATAAATACCTTATTCACTTCCCACTGATTTTCTCAGGTTTAGAAAATCCTATATATTATTAACAATGTGATCGTAGTACTGAATCAATCTACCAAGCCATATTATCAAGAGCTTCAATATAACAAGATTCATAGCACACAAATGTGAGATTATCTTTATTTTTGAGCTATTTCTTATCATTATGATAATTCTTCTTAGAGTGTCCATTTTTCTTGTAGAAATGATATTTATCCTTATTGTGATTCTACTTTATTTGTATAGCTACTTCTTTTTCAAAGAACACCCTTGCCTTTTTTAGCATTTACTTTAGCATGATTTGCATAATGAGCACTCTCTGTTGTCGCATGCTTCAACCTCTCCTCTTCTTGCATATACATGGTTAGTAGTTCATTAATTGATCATTTTTATATGTATATTATATATTTTAAATAGTCCATATTCTAGAGGAAGAGAGTTGAGAATGTAGTACACTAGAAATGACTCAGAAATCTTAACTTCTAAGGACCTCAATTGAGCAGCAATATCTCTCATTTCATAATATGCTCTCTCACACTCCTGCTTTTATCATGTATTATAACCAAAAAATTTTTCATTAGAGTGCTGGCTAATGTCTTGTTAGAGCTTACAAATTATTCCTCAATAGATTTCATGTAGTCTCTGATCTTATTCCTACATAGGACTTAATGAGCATAAGACTTTAAGTGATTAGATCACTCCCACCACTCATCATTAGTCCTCTTATTTGGCATACTTGATTCTATAGGGATGGATGGTTCATCCACATAGAGAGTCAAATCCAAATCCATGCACCTCAGAGTCAAAAGAATCTTATCTTTCTAGTTATCATAATTATCATCCAATAACATTAAAATACGAGAAGAATTATTAAGAAAATAGTAGCAGAATAACTTCACTAACCAAAGACAAACATATATTAATATTGTGAAACATAAACTTAATTTAAATTAACCAATTGTTAAATTTAATAGTAAATTCTAAAGCTTCCTATGTGTAAAGGTTGCAAACATATATAGAATGTACTTAATTCTTGATTGATACGACTAGCAAACACTAACACCAAAACAAAATATTGCATACCTATGAGTCTAAGAAAATTTCTATTTTGATATCTAGCTAATTTACTATGTTATTTTTAATCTACCAAAATGGTTACCTTCTTGTGGGGCTGGGTAACCATGCCATTAAATAATCACTTATCCATATGTGACTAAAATTTATTGTACATCATAATGACTTAAGATGCTTTGACTACTTCTAAGTCTATGATGTTTCAAAATTTATATTGTAAATTAATTATCAACTTATGCAAATATTGATAAATAGATAAATAAATAAGTCTTGTAATGTGCATAACAAACATGTTGTTCCATGTAAGTCCCTATTGTCCTTAATTATAAATAAAAATTCATAAACAGATCCTCAAAAAATTATCCATAGGATCATGTTTCTTTTTTTTATCACAGATTAACCGTTTATGATTTAGGTGAACCCAAGTCAAATTGGTTCACATGAACAATAGTCAAATTAAATCAATAAAAAGTGTTTCTCAGACTAATTGGACATAATTAATTAAATATTATATGAAAGATACAAATTCAATCAATAGGTAGTTCTAAATTAGTTTAATGGAATTTGGTTTGACCAACAACCAAAGAATGATATTATTCTTTGTAATTGATGTGACATCATTAATGTAAGCCTTTTTTGTAATATATATATATAATGGTGCATCAATCTATGCAAATAAGGGTACAATAAAGTTACAATCAGAGTTACAGTAAAGTTACAATGGGAGTTACTTTAACAGTAATATTAAATTTGTACTATATATGAAAGGAGAGTTCAAAACCTCTCAATAGCACTATGTCCATGATATATGTCGGATCTTTGGAGGCATTCTAAACTATCCTGTGTCAGAGGGATGCAGTGAATGAAAAGAAAGAAAAAAGCTATCATTGCTTTGTTGTCTCACTATGTACAAGGGAAGAAAAAAATGATTGGAGGGCCTTTTGAGCCCTAGTACACTTTAACGTAATGAAAAAATTCAAAAGTATACATCCCATTTATTTGATGGGGACAGAGTGGGTTTTATTTTTTTACCTCCTCCAGTGCTCCCATTTCTCCTGATGGTGCTAAATCAACATGAATGGTGAGCTGGCTATTGAAGACATCTACTATCTCACTCATCTATTCTCTCCTATGCTGAGTTGTTGTCTGCATTAGCTAGCTGTTATATCAGTGATAGGAGAGGAAGGAAGGATTTTAGCTGAACAAAGAAGGGGTTAGACATAACCTTGCCTTATCTTTTAAGAGGTGAGGGATTTGGCTTTAATTGGAGGAAAGATATTTTATATTAATAGGATATCGAAGGATGGAGAAAGGCCAAATATATAGAGAAGGAAGAGACAGACTGAATGGATTGGTCGAATCATTGCTCCTCTATATATAGGAATAGTATAGAAAATCGAACTTATTGAATTGGGGATGTTCTGTTGAAGATGTTGGTTTTTTTTTGGTTATTTGGTTCTCTCATTAATATATAAGGATGTTATCGTTGGACATCCGACGGTCTACTAATCCTTTAGAATATGATGTGAGAAAAAAATTTCTCATTGGTGAGTAGAGGCATCATGTGAGGAAATGGGTTAGGAGGGTTGCTGCTGTGGATGCAGCAACCATCCTTCTCCATTTTGTTCATCATCAAAAAAGAAACGAGGATTAAGATTAGGGTTAGGAGTGTTGCTACTACCGATGCAGTAGCCATCTACTCCATAGAATGAGGCTTGCTATTATGGATGCATGGTGTAGGGTAAAGAGAGGGAGAATAGATGGAACAAAGAAAGGAATCAAAAAGGATTAGAAAGAGAAAAGGTCAGCTAATTCAACAGTAGGTTGCCGAATCAGGAAGAAAAAGAAAAAGTATGTTGATATGGATGAGTTCAGTTAATATATTAATGGATTTGGACGAATGGATTCTGGATTCGAGTTAGCAGGTTAAAGATCAAATAGAAAAAGATTCCGATTAGCTATTTATTGAGTATGGGTTTTGGATTGCAGGTTATTGGATTGTGGGTTAATGGGTAAGCAAGGTAATGAATCTAGTTTATCGAGTTTTGAATAGTTGAGTTGATAGTTTTCGATTGTGATTTAATAGGTTAGTGTACTTATGGGCTCCATTGTATAATTTTGGGTTAGGTTAGGTCAGTATTGGATTTGGGGTTGGATTGGGTTAAGGATTAGTGTTAGGGATTGTGATGGGATAACAGTTAAGGTTGGTGGTGCTATGGTTATATTAGAACTAGTGTTATGATTAAGGGTTAGGTTAGGGTTCGGTTTAGGTTACTAATGGGCTTTGATTAGTGTTAGGGTTAGGAGAGAGTTGCAAAGAGAGGTATGGTGGAGGAAGTGGGAAAAAGGCTCAAAAAAAAGGATAAAAACTAAGAAAGGAGTGGCTCGATGCATTAGGGTTAGAAATAAAGTTTGGTCGAGGGATGAAGAAAAAAGAAGAAGATATATAAGAAACGGTAGAATAGGAGTGAAATGAGAGAAAGAAATAAAAAAGAAGAAAAATTAATCTGGAACAAGATCAAGAGCCGGCATGGTGTATGGTGTTGGCCATGATGGATTAGAGCTTGGAATAGGGGTGGAGTTAGGGTTTGGTGGTGGCAGTGGAGGAAAAAAACACGTAAGAAAAGTAGATCAAAAGTGGAATCAAAGAAAGAAAAAGAAAGTAAAAAAAATATTGGAATGAGATCAAGAGCCGATGTAGTGCATGGTGTCGACCATGAAAAAGATCGGTAAGAGGTGACAGACTGGCATGGCAGGATGCAGTGGAAGGGAGAGCATAGATAGTCCCCAAAAATATGGTGGAGGACCGGAGAGGTGGAGAGCAGATCTAAAGGGGTAGTGGACTTGGGGGGGAAGAGGAAAGGAGGGGATCTAAAAGGATGTAGTGGGATTGGTGTTAGTGGGGGCATGGAGGAAAAGAAGAAGAAGAAGGTGGGAGGACTAGAGAAGAAGAAGAAGAGTGTTGGTGGAATTAGAGGATCGATGAGAAGTTGGAGGCTAGAGAAGGAGGGGTGGTGGAGACGGGTTGAGAAAGAAGAGGTAGGCAATGGTAGGAGAGGTGGGTGGGGAAATTAGTGGTTAGGATTTTTTTATTATATATAGATATGCATAGAAAAATATGAGGACATCCATATGGAAGGAAATCCTTATCTTTCATGCGGGTATCCTCATAATTCTTTTTTGTGTGTACCCATATAGATCCGAACTTTTTTTTATGCAGGCATCTCCATAAATTTTCTATGAGTGAATTACAGCAATAAAATTTTTAAAAAAATTGTTTTATGAATTTTTTTAAAAAATATTTCAATGAAAATATATATTCCTCCCTTTTTATCAATAATTTTTATGACTTTGCATGATGGATAATTTAACATATAATTTATTATTTTCTTACTTCTTAAAAAAAATATATTGCCTGCACTACTGGGTCCTGCATGGGCTTTGGATATAAGTACAAATTAATATTGTTAGTTACAAATTAATCAAGAAATCTTTTTATTATTTATATTAGAATTACAAATATCATTGTTTTGAAAAAATGTTTGATAACATTGTATATACTTTATATATATATATATTATGTTGAATGTCATCTAATTTTAGTTGTATAATATATAAGTGCACACACATCTGCATGTGCAAGAAAAATGCAAAATCTTTACTTAAAAATTTGTAAATTGTTAACTAAGAACTGTTAATTAGTTTATCCTGATCTAGTATCTTCCACTATTTTGGTCTAATTTTGATTTAAACCTATCTAAATATGAATCAGTTAGGTATGAAAATAGATAGGCCAATTATTTTAGTGCATCGAATTACATAATAGATTATCTAAATTGAGAAATTCTTCTGTTTATCATAATCAAAATCTCATGTAATTTCAAAAAGTTTGAATCTTTTTGGATATTTAAATTTATAAGATATTATATCATATCATTAAAACTTTTAATTTGTTACAAATTTGATGCTTAGATTATATAGTTTTGCAATAATTAATTATATTTTCTGCTGCATTTGTTATTACTTAATTTATATTACATTAAATCTATTTTACTATAAATTTAAAAAAAAACTATTTATTATACTTTAACATATTTTTATTAAATATCTAATTTTATGATTCATTGTATTTGTAGAAATAGAATTAGTGAAAATATCGTAGAAAATGATCTTGGAGGAAATAACTGATAAATTAAGACTTGGAAAATCAATCTATGGAGTTGAGGTCCGAGAAATGACTGGTTGAAGTCATGAGTGAAATTATGGTAGAGTGGGAGGTGACTCACCTGAAGTTCTTAAGATCTGGGGGTGTACAATGAGGACTCAGAATAAGTCTGACAAAAGTGATACACAATTTATGATAAACAAACTTAGGAAGAAATTTAAATTTGAAATTGAAGATAATAATTCTGAAGATAAGAAATACTATAAATATATGCATGAAAGAATTAATAATGCTTATGAAGATCTTGAATATCAGCATAGGCAGCTAAAGTGGGAGTATCATTGATCGATAGATAGATATAAAAGGTTGATGGATTGTTTTAGCGAATTGAAGGAGGAGGTTGAAAATAAAGAAAATGATTTGATCAAATTCGAAATCATTAGTGGGTGAAAACATTTTAGAGTTGTGATCGATGCTTTTTTGTTGGATGTTTATATATAAGGGCATGTATAAGAGGTCATCATTCTCTTTACAATATTTTGTGTCCTTTTCTTTCTTATGGAAAAGTGTATTTTGTTTATTTTAATCTTTTCAACTTGCTGCATTATCTATGCTATCCAACTAACAAAATATTGTAATATTTTACTAACATTTAGAAATCCAATACTTCTTTTTGTTGGAGGCTATTGAATATAATATTTTCTTTTACTTTTATTATACTATTTTTTCTTTTCGTGTTATGGTAGTTGGTAGAATGCTATAAAAAAGGAGAAGAAATGGAAAAAAAAATATGAAGACAAGGAGAGAGGGAAGAAGAATCAAAAATTTTATCCCTTTAAAGAAAAGATCCTCTTCCATGCTTAAAAAGGATATAAACTAAAAGAAAGAAAATGATTTAGTCCAGCTATTTATTAACGAAACTAATGACACTTTTCTTATAAAAAAAAAACTAATAATATTTTAATAAAATAATAAAATCGATAATATTAATAATATTAATACTATTTTTTAAATAATAAATTTGATAAATATCATGATATTTTATTAATAAATTTTAGAATATAAATAATATTTAATATTGACATATTAATAATATTATATTTATGAAAATCAATAAATGTAAATTATATACAATATATTTTTGATTATTATAAATGTAAATCTTTACCCTGCATCCTATATAACTCTACTGCAAAATGCGGGTCCCATACTAGTGTCTTTAAAATGAGAGTACAATGATTAATCTCTCTTTTATATATATAGAGAGAGCATATTAAGTGAGAGGAGTGGCTTAATGTGAGAGATGAGAGGATATAATAATAATCTTTGAATCCATATCAATAGTTCAGATGAGTGCCGCACGTGGATAGAAAAAAATAAAAATGAAGAAAACCTAGGGGTATGTGGACAATTTGGACAACCGCAGTGCTCATCTGAATCGTTGATATAGATCTAAAGATTATTATTTATTATTATGTCCTTTCACCTCTCACATTAAGCCACTCCTCTCACTTGATATGCTTCCTATATACATACATACATACATATATATATATGGGATTTTTGCACGTATACCCTTCTAAATATCCAAATTTGCATGGATACCCTTTCAAAATTGATATTGGCATATATATCCTTATAAAATACTTAATTTGCATGTATACCCTTTTTTTCTTTATTTTTGTCTATATACCCACATCATCTAACACCGTTAAAAATTAAT
>KE504783.1:174232-184739 GCA_000441515.1 Elaeis oleifera | reverse complement strand
GGGGGGGGGTGGTGGCTGGGCGGCGCGTACAAAGGAGCATTTGCTTAAGGGTGTAATTACACATTTTGTGTTATGGGGTAGAACTGTGTCTGGTCTGAAGATACAATAAATTTTGATCGTGATCGATCTATGTATCAACCACCGATTCTCATATCGATCATCGATCTTACACAGACTTTCGACTTTTTATCAGCATCTTTGCCCATAAGTCACTAATCCGTGCTCGAGTTGCCGACCCCAATGTCAGAGGTCGAACCCATCTGCAGGCGCATCATATTGTCGATCTATGCACTTAAGTCTCACTTGTCACTAAGATGACATCTAGACATCGGACGCTAGTCCAAGAAGGGTTCCGACCCTTGGGTCATCACCGACCAAAAATCTGCCACCGATCCTCATCTTCGACAATGCACGTGACAGGATGTCAAGCCACATTCCCTTCGATCTCTACTAATCGCCATATTTGAAAAAATCGACAAAAACCCACATGAGGTCCTATCAATCACGTCATTCAACGATAAATCACACCACTCCTAAGAACAATTAGCTGTGCACTAGATAAGTGTTAGAAAATAGGCTGATTCGCATGCATAGAGCTATACGGTTATGGTAACCACAGTGAAAGCAGATTTTAAAAATTTTAATCTGATTTAATAATGTTGATTCTAAATCATAATCACCTCTAGAATCATCTAACATGCATAAATGAATTTATGAACACATATCTGTAATCATAAATAGCAAGTAGATGGTTTACCTGATCGTTTTTTCCTCCTCCTTCCTCGGATCAGATCCTACGAATGTCTGAGGTTGCTGTCGTAGCCTCGCAAGCATCCGATCTGTACTGGTATCCATACAGAGATGTCCTAATCAGAACTTCGAAACCCTGGGGTACTAGCTCCCTTGTAGGTTTCATTTTTGGGCTTGGATCAGGGCCCTTATCCTTGTATTATTTAAAGCAGCCCTGTATAGGATCTTGAGGATTGATCATAACCACCAAGAAAATCAAGAACCCTTTTTGATTTTCTTTTTCTCTCTCTAAAGCTCTCTCTCTTAGATCTCTATTCGATGTGGAATAGGGGTGTGGAAGAGAAGGGATGAGAGGTGGTTGGCATGGAAAATGAAAGGGTGGAAGGTTGTTAGTGCACAAAAACACATGGTGATTTTTTCTCACGCCAAAATCCATTCCCTTTTATAATTTTGTCGCACAAAATTACTTTCTTTTCTATGCCAACATCTGATAAAATCTGATTTGAATCAAATTCAAATCATTCCTTATCAAGAAGAGTCCCAACAAACCAAGAAAGTGGGCTAGCACCTCATCTCAACCTCTCTACATGCGCACAGAGAAAACCAGCGAGAAAATCACTGCCCCATCTTATTCTGGTCGACGAAATGGAGAGAGAAGCCCAGAGAACCTGGGCTCTAAGGGTCAGGGTCAATTTAGTTTAAACTGAGTCCAAATTGAGTTTAAATTGAATTCGAATTAAGTCGAATTCGAAATGCTGTCAAATCTGATCCAATCAGGACTGAAATCCAAATCTGATTTGGATAATTAAATCTAATTAGCATTAAATTAAATTAAATCTGATTTAAATTAATTAAACTTAATCCATAATTTAATCAGTTTCAATTAAATTACAACATTTGTAATTAAGTCTCTGTACTAACGATTTACAGTTACTGAATCTGTAGCACTTACAAATTAGCAGTTTTCAAATTCAAATCATCAATCAAATTGATAATTCAAATTTAATCTAAGCCGTTGGTCGGATCAAACTCTTTTTGTATGTAACTTCTCAGATTCTATTCTGTCTGATAGTAAGACATACCGTGATCTTCATTACAGTATCATCGAAATTTCTTTCGATGGACTAAAATAATTCTAGCTCAATACAACAAGGACCGTTGGTTCGAAAATAATCCTAGTGAGCTCTCACAACCCACCAGTGATGCCAGTAGTATATAGTGGCAATTCAGTAGAATAAAAAATATAAACCTTTGGGTGTAGTTACCGTGTGATTCAGTCCTTCTATCATGAGTCCCGACTTGACGAAGGTCATGGAGAACTCGTCAAACTCCATCGTCAGTCATATGTCAGATTAGCTCAACTTGAGTTCATCTATGAATCCCATAAAATTTTTTTCAGTATTCACATTTACTTCAACCGAAGACTTCCTGAACTCAGTCTTGTTAATCGCATAAGATTTCTCCTTTTCTACTAAGGTCAATAGATTCCATCTAGGTGTATCTTACTCTAACAGTGAACCTAAACCTACTGTAGCCAACATACACAGCAAGGACTCGAATGGTTAAGGACCAAAAAAATATGCAGTCAAACTCAGTAGTCTCACTACGAATAGTCGATGACACCGCAGATCAAAAGACTACTCACATCACTACAGCATCGAAAAGATCACCGACGAGTGAGTAGACATCCAAGTAATTTTTTATGTTGGTCACGCTAAGTGTAAGTTGTTCTCTAACAATCACCTACACTCTCACTCCAGTGTCCCTACATCATAGACTCAAGACTCATCTATCCGAAAAGGAGCTGATCCATGCACTGATCTTAAATGGATTAATCACTGTCCTCCGTGACGATCCTATGATCGAAAATATTTAAAACTAACCACTAATAATATATATCTCAAAGTCTCAATACCTTGAGAATATACAAAATCATCTTTGTTAATTTCTAGAACAAATTATGGACACATAAATATGATTGAAATAAAATACTCTTTTCTTAATGATAAAATTTTACAAGTACAAGAATAGATCCTGAAATACAAATGTGTTAGCTAACAATTAGTTCTAGGGAACACATCTAACAAACTCTCACTTGACCTAAAGTCAATTGGCCATATACCTAAGACCTATCTTCTCAAGGTGAGCTTGGTTTTTGCTGGCTAAAAGGCTTCGTCAGTGGGTCCGCTACATTCTGCATGGAGTCGACCCTCTGCACCTCGATGAACTTCTTCTTGAGGTAGTCATGTATGATGTGGAACCATTGCTCTATATGCTTGGACTTCTAGTAAGATCTGGACTCCTTAGCGAGTGCTATGGCATCGTTGTTGTCGTAGTACAGTGCAATGACATCTGATGGCATCACACCCAGATCCGCAACAAATTTCTTGAGCCAGTAGGCTTCCTTAGCTGCTTCAGAGGCGGCGATGTATTCGGTTTCCATGGTCGAATCAATAATAACCGACTGTTTGAAACTCTTCCAACTAACCGATCCACCATTATGTAGAAAAATACATTCCGATGTAGATTTTCTATCATCGACATCAGACATAAAATCTAAATCGATGTGTCTTTTCACTTTCAGCTTCGAATTTCTATCACAGATCAAGAACAAATTCTTAGTCCTTCTCAAGTACTTAAAAATGTTCTTAACTGCAATCTAGTACTCCTCACCTGGATTTGACTAATATCTGCTCGTGACACTATAGCAAATGTTATATCAGATCGAGTACACAGCATGGCATACATGAAGTTTCTTATTATCGAAGCATAAGTGATCTTGCTCATGCGTTGGATCTTTTCAGATGTGTCAAAATACATCTTCTTAGAGAGATAAACGCCATGCCTAAGGGGCAAAAGATCTCTCTTGAAATTTTTCATGCTGAACATCTTCAGCACCTCCTTTATGTATATTTTTGAGAAAGTCCTATTATTCTCTTAGATCTATCTCTATAAATCTTGATACCAAGAATGTAGGAAGCTTCTCCTAGATTTTTATGAAAAATTTTTTGACAACCATACTTTGATCGACGTCAGCATGAGAATATCATTTCCAATCAGGAGGATGTCGTCCACGTATAATATAAGGAACATGATAATGCTCCCACTGACCTTTTTGTACACACACGACTCCTCCTCATTTCTGATAAAATCAAACGATTTGATCACATCATTAAAGCGATTGTACCAACTTCGAGATGCTTGCTTGAGTTCATAAATAGACTTTTGCATCTTGCAGGCTTTGTGATCACTATCACTGGATGTGAAATCTATAGACTATTCCATATAGATATTTTTCTCAAGATATTCATTTAGGAAGACAGTTTTCATATCCATCTGTCATATTTCATAATCATAGTAAGCTGCAACAATAAGCAGATTCCGGATAGATTTCAACATGGCTACTGACAAAAAAATTTTGATAGTCAATGCCTTCACGTTGACTATACTCTTTTGCTACCAGCCTTACCTTATAGATCTCTACCTGACCATCTGATCCAATTTTTTTTTGTAGATCCATTTACACCCAATGGATATAATATCTTCAAGTGGATCTACTAAAGTTCAAACCTGGTTGGAATGCATGGAGTCAATTTTTGACTTTATCGCTTCCATCCATTTCTTAGAGTCTACATCTAACATTTCTTCTTCATAGGTCTAAGGATCATTCCTAAAGTCCCTATCTCTCAGAAGAAATGCTTCCTCTAGATCTCCTGTAAGAATACCTAAATACCTTTCAGAAGGACAGAAAATCCTAATAGATCTACGAGGTAAAAGAGATACCACATCAACTGGCTCGCTAATGGATTCAGACTTTTGGATTCGATGCTCTTCAGAAACCTTTTCTTCAAGCTCAATCTTCCTCCCACTGCCTCCGTCTTAAATAAACTCTTTTTTCAAAAAGACAGTATAATGGCTCACAGCCACATTATGATCCTTTGGAAGATAGAAATAGTACCTCATGAATTTTTTAGGGTATCCTATAAAATGAATCCTAAGTAACATAGCCTCTAACTTGTCTGTCTGCTTTCGCTTGATATAGACCGGACATCCCCAAATCTTGAGGTAACCAAGACTTGGCTTCTTACCATGCTATAACTCATATAATGTGGTAGGAATGAATTTAGAAAGAACCCTATTTAAAAGATAAATAGCAGAAAATAATGCATGTCTCCAGAGAAAAGTTGAAAGATCTTTGAAGCTCACATGGACCGAACCATATCCAATAGGATCCGATTTCTCCTTTTGGATATCCTGTTGAGCTGAGGCATTTCTGAAGGTGTTCATTGTAAGACTATATCGTTATCCTTAAGATAGATCCAGAATTTTTCATTAAGATATTCGCCTCCTTGATCTGATCGAAGAATCTTTATGGATTTATCGGTTTATTTTCTATTTCGTGTCTAAATTCTTCGAACTTTTCAAAAATCTTAGACTTATAGTATATCAAATACATAAATACATACCATGAGTAATCATCAGTAAAAATTATGAAGTGGATATAGCCATTCCTGATCTGTACATCAAATAGACCGCACATGTCAGTATGCACCAGAGCTAACAAATCAATGGTCCTTTCCCCTTATCCTGCAAAGGTAGCTTAGCCATCTTTTTTCGAAGACAAGACTCACAAACTGGATATGACTCGAAACTCAATAGCCCAATAAGATTATCTTTTTTCAATTTGTTAAGTCTATCCTCTCCAATATGGCCTAGCTTTAGGTGCCACAGATACTTTTGACTAATCCTATCTCTAAGTCTCTTAGATCCTATAGCATTCACAATTTGCTCGTTAAGACTAACACTCGCATTCACATGCAAATGATAAAGACCGTTTATCAAATAGGCACTTGCAATATATTTATATCAAAAGTAAATCATGCACAAGTCTTTATTGAAATAAAATAAAAATTATCCTATGCCAGCACAGAAATGAAAATCAAATTCCTACTGGCTACAGATACAAAATTATAATTTTTCAAAAGCAAACTAAAACCTAACGGTAACTTCAAAGAGTAGGTCCCGACAGCTACAGCAGTAATTTTTGTCCCATTACCGACTCAAAGGATGATCTCTCCTTCTCTCAGTCCTCTAACTTTCTCTAGACCCTGTATAGAAGTACACAGATGAGCACTCAAATCAAAATCTAAAATTCAACTAGAAGAAGAGAAAATCGTTAGATTAGTTCAATAAAGAGCAATTCAGATATATCTTCAGAGAGCATATCTTTCTTCTTATTTTTCACTGTCGCCAGGTACGCAGGATAATTCTTCTTCAATGACCTTCGACATTACAATGAAAATATTTTTCTAATCGTTGGCTTTCTTTGGAGCTTTCTTCTTCTTCCCACTCTCGATCTTTTGCTTCTTCACAGGCATTTTATTCTTCTTCTTTCCAGTAAACTTTCTCTTGAAAGAAGTCTGCTCCACAGTAAGAACTGTTCCCTTTGAACTTTCAAGATGTCCTCAGTTGTCACTAACATATTCAACAACTCAGACAAGGTGCTATCAATCTTATTCATATGATAGTTCCTGATGAACTACCCATACGAATTAGGAAGGAACTGCAAGATCAAATTCAATTATAGTTTTTTATCTATATTCATTTCGAGCTTCTGAAGCTCTTTAATGTCCTTGATCATTGTCAGACAATGATCGTGCATGGACTGTCTATCACGTATTTTTTCTCTGAAAAGTTTCTGAGAGACTTCAAAGTGAGTCATGTGCGACTCTACTCATCATACAACTCTTGCAGATAAGTCAGAATCTATATGACAGTCCTCATATCTTCATACTGATGCTGAAAATCATTGGACATGAATGCAAAAATATAGCATCTAGCCCTATTGTCTTCATCCATCCACTTGTCAAGTGTAGCTCGTTGACCAGGGGATGGACGAGCTGGTAACACAGGCATCTCTTGGTCTAAGACATGGATCAATTTCTCAAAATTGAGAATAATTCTCAAGTTTTAGAGTCAGTCTTTGTAGTTTAATCTGATCAACCTATTGGTGTCAAAGATTTGAGCTAGAGGATTTGAACTTGACATAGTTAATTAACTGTAGAGAGAAATAATTTTCAATTAGATATTTATACTTATAAATATTTGTTATAGGAATTTTAATAAACAAACAAGGCTCCCACTATTTCTTCAAATCTTCAATACTTCTCATGTGAAGAAACGAAAACCTATATGCGATCAATTTTTAGTGGGTACCGGACTCCCACTAATCCATGTACACCTCACCTAATAGTTATTGGTGACGTATGAACCAATGAATGGATAACACCTTGTCCATTGCTTCGCTAAGCAAGTTATAGTAGATTCGGTCTCTAAGTCCTGTGGCCTCACCTAACAGTTATTGGTATATTTCTTAGTTAAGTTAGATCCATCGTACACTAGCAGGTGCAAAGCTATTATTAGATCCCTCACCTAACAGTTATTGGATCCAACCCCATCTCTATCTTGGAGCATCCAATATCATAGAGTAGTTGTACCTTTCTGATGTAATCGAACCACTATGATTAGTCGAAAATGATCAACATCAAGAAGACACCTGCATCTCTACAATGGTGGAAGACTGCTAGACTTAATATTTGATCGAGGAGATTTAGGTTCAGATCTCTTCTTTAATTAGTCATAACGGTTATGACTAACCTAGTGGCATGAGCTAGCTCGAGTCAACAAGTTATTTAATACAAAACATAATCTGTCAAAATAGTCAGGTAAGTTAAGTTATGTGGGAGTCCCTCCATTGCTTTCCTTAGTCACCAACAAATTGATCAGATCTGACAACAGAATCAATTAAATAACCACCATCTATGTACTTGCCTTAGACACCAAATTGATTGATTAAAATCGATTAGGTTAGCCTATTGACCTGGGCTCAATCCATTAAGCCTAATTAGGTCTTAAGTTGATCGATAACATGTAGCTGTTAATCGATCCAACCAAACTACTACTAATTGGATTGATCATGAGCATATTTGACCTAATCCTCATCAATATTTGATTCAGTTTAATCAACCACTCAAACTAGACCTAATTGAGCTATCCATACCTTTAACCCATATTTTGCTATTGAAATTTACATCTTAAGTTCATAATTTTAGATCTTTTAATTTCAAATTTTAATTCTCAATTACATTATGAACATGGATTTTGTTTAGATGTCAAATCAATTTTTAATCTAAACTAATTTAGATTGCATCACATCTAATTTTGCTGTCAACAGACTCGAATTGACTCGTCCTGAAACTCGGATTGATTCATCTATGATGAACAAAAACTGTAAGTCCATACCTACAAGATTGGGTCGACTCATATACAAATGAGCCGACTCATCAAGATCTCGAATCGACTCCAACAAGGATGAATCGACTCGACAGACAAGCCACCACAATTTTAAGATTTCATGCAAATTAGATCCTAGGGTTTCAGATCTAGGATTTTGTAGAAATTAAATTTCAAATCATGTGTTAACAAATTACATATCATATATATAATTTTACGATCTAAAATTAATCATAAATATATATCTAATATATATATGAAATAAACTTAGATCTAAAACTTGTATCACATACATCTAGGATCTTCCATTCACGATTCTTCTTCATGAAAGATCATCACAAGCGGCACCCTACATGTTATAAGAGAACCCATCAATTGGACAAGTAAGGAGCTTTAACCCCTACTTTCTCTTATAATCAGATGGCCACGGTGATGCACCCAATCCAAGTACTAGGCTAATAAAATTTAATCTAACATATCTAATATGTAATTTATTAAATTCAGATCAGATTTTCTTTCACATATCAGATATATAAACTATAAATCAGATCATATGAATATAATTTTAAATCTAAAATTTATTTAAAATATACTAGAATGACGTGGCTCTGATACCACTGTTAGAATATAGGCTGATTCGCATGCATAGATCTATATAGTTATAGTAACCATAGAGGAAGCAGATTTTAAAAATTTTCATCTGATTTAAGTATGCTAATTCTAAATCATAATCACCTCTAGGATTGTTTAACATACATAAATAAATTTATGAATATAGATCTGAAATCATAAATAGCAAGTAGATAGTATATCTGATCATTTTTCCCTCCTTTCTCAGATCGGATCCTACGAATGTCTTGGGTTGCTATCGTAGCCGCGCAAGCGTCTGACCTCTATTGGTATCCACACAGAGATATCTTAATCAGAACTCCAAAACTCTCAAGGTACTAGCTCCCTTACAGGCTTCGTTTTTAGGCTTAGATCAGGACCCTTATCCTTGTATTACTTGAAGCAGTCTTGTATAAGATCCTAGGGATTGATCCTAACCACCAAAAAAATTAAGAAGAAAATTAAGAATCCTTCTTAATTTTTTTTCTCTCTCTCTCTAAGGCTCTCTCTCAAATCTCTATCTGATATGGAATAGGGGTGTGGAAGAGAAGGGATGAGAGGTGGTTGGCATGGAGAATGAAAGGGTGGAAGGTTGTTAGCACACAAAAATGCACAATAATTTTTTCTCATGCCAAAACCTATCCCCTTTTATAATTTTATCGCACAAAATTACCTTCTTTTTTATGCCAATATCTGATAAGATCGGATTTGAATTAAATTCAAATCATTCCTTATCAAGAAGAGTCCCAACAAACCAAAAAAGTGGGTTAGCGCCTCATCTTAACCTCCCTACGTGCGCACGGAGAAAACCAACAAGAAAATCACCACCCCATCCTATTTTGGTTGGCCAAATGGAGAGAGAAGTCCAACCAATCTGAGCTCTAAGGGTCAGGGTCAATTTGGTTCAAACTGGATCCAAATTGAGTTCAAATTGAGTCCGAATCAAATCAAAGTCAAAAAGCTATCAAACTTAATCTAATCAGGATTGAAATTTAAATCTAATTTAGATAATTGAACCCAATTAGTATTAAATTAAATCAAATTTAATTAAATTAAATCTAATTTAAATTAATTAAGACTTGATTCATAATTTAATCAGCCCTAATTAAATTACAATATTTGTAATTAAGTCCCTGTGCTAACGATTAGTAGTCACTGAATCTGTAACACTTACAAATTAGTAGTCTTTAAATTCAAACCATCAATCAAATTGATAATCTGAATTTGATCCATGACATTGATCGGATTCAACCCTTTTGTATATGACCCCTTAGGTTCTCTTAGGTTCTATTCTATCTGGTAGTGAGTCATATTGTGATCTCTATCACAGTATCATCAAAATTCTTTCGATGGACTAGAATAATTCTAGCTCAACCCAATAAGGATTGTTGATCTGAAAATAATCCTAGTAAGTTCTCACAATCCACTAGTGATATCTAGCAGTATGTAGTGGCAATCCAGCAGAACAGAAAATATGAACCCTAGGTATAGTTATTGTGTGATTCAGTCCTTCTATCATGAGTTCTGACTTGATGGAGATCATGGAGAACTCGTCAAACTCTATCATCAGTCACATGTCAGATTGGCTCAACTCGAGTTTATCTGTGAATCTCATAAAATTTTTTTTCAGTATTCATATTTGCTTTGATTGAAGACTTCCTGAACTCAGTCTTACTAATCGTATAGGACTTCTTCTTTTCTATCAAGGTCGATAGATTCTATCTAGGTGCATCCTACTCTAACAGTAAATCTGAACCTATTGTAACCAACATACGTAGCAAGGATCCGAATGGTTAGAGACTAAGAAAATATGTGGTCAAACTCAGTAGCCTCACTGTGAATAGCCGATGACACC
>KE504783.1:153320-169550 GCA_000441515.1 Elaeis oleifera | reverse complement strand
GGGAGGAGGGGGCTCGAGGCCGCAATGTAGGTGTCGGGGAGCGTAGAGGAGCAATTTGGCCACCGGGTTGTACCAAAAAAATAAAGAGAAGAGACTCACCGTGGGTAATGGAAACTGGGCAACGACTAACGGCGTTTGGACATGGCAGCGGCAGCAGTGGCTCTCCTCTCTTTTCGTTGAAAGGGATAAGGGTAAGGGGATAAGGGGATTTAGGTTTGGGTTGGGGTCAGTAAGTAATTGATTAATTTTGATATATATATAAACGAAAAGAGGTGGGCCTGCCCGTGCTGACTCGCTCCGATCCACCAACTCAAACGGTGTGGATCATTTGACCCACTTTTAAACAAGTTGCTAAAACATGAATCCAATCCACCCCATTTACATGGCAGGGTGGCCAACTGATGGGTCCAACATAAATTGATAGCTCTAACCAAGGTAGGCAGATAGGGCTGAGTCGGTCCCAGAGTCTCAAGTGGAGGAGACGCTCATTAACCCTCTCTTTGATAAGGGATCCACTCCGGATCAATCTCCGTCATGCCGCACAAAATCTTCAAGATCCGCAATCTTAACATGGACCATAAACTCTAAGAGATGAACCGACAAATTGAGATACTCTAGCATCAAGCCACAGACCTAAGAAATTAGGCCAGCTTTCGCATTAACCCACCTTTCGATGATATAATTATGCGGGATCCATTACCTAACAACTTTAAAATGCCTCACCTGGAAAGCTATGATAGGTCAATTGACTCTATAAATCATCTCGAGAGTTTCAAAGTCCTTATGCTCCTTCAGGAAGCAAGCGATGGAATCTTGTGCCGAGCCTATCCCTCTATCCTTAGGAAGGTAGCTCGAGATTGATACTCAAATCTGAAGTCAGGCTCTATTCACTTGTTCGATCAGATGAGTTGATCATTTGTCGCCCACTTCGCGATCAACAAAAGCTTGGCTTCCTGATAAACACTAAGCAGAGGGAAGGAGAATCTTTCTACGACTACATAAATCATTTTAACATGGCTGTTCTGGAGGTGTACAAACTAGACTAGTCGGTCGCCATGACCGCCTTTAAAGGCAAACTCCAGAAGAATTTTCTTCTCTGCTCTCTGAAGAAGAAGTAATCGAAGGACTTGGCAGAGATGCTGGACCAGATTGAGAAATATGTCTAGACTAATAAAGTCTTCAAAAAGTATAGCATCTTGGCCAACCTACGATCAAGGAGAAAAAGAAAGACCTTAAACTCCCTCAGATCCGAGACAATCTCTCAAGGGATCGGCAATGATTTAAAACTTTACCTCATCGATGAAGATCCAAAACCCCTCCTCAAGACCAATGACCCAAAGACCCCGAAGGATAGCATCACCAATCGTAAAGGCATTGGTCTCCCTCGAGGAGCTTTACTAATTGCACTCCTCTGAATGCCTCCAAAAATTAGGTGCTTATGGAGATTAGGGAGCAACTACCTCGAACAGGAAGAATGAAGTCTCGATCGATCCAGTTGCAAGATAAGATCAAGGAGCGTGTCCGATGGGATTGATTGGACCACTTCATCCACCATATAAGAGAAGGATCCGTGCAACCGCTAAGAGCACCACAGCGCCTGGAGTAGCCACAGCAAGAGCGACCAATGGACGATCGACCTGCGGCTGGTATGATCAACACCATCATTGGGGAGCATGGCAAGATGGAGCCCAGGAGGTCGGCCAAAAGGTAGAAATCGGAGGAAGTGATCGCTTTCTTCGAGAAGGATGCCAAGGGTGTTCAGATCCCACATAATGATGAAGTGGTTGTATCTCTGAATATCATAAATTATGATATATGCCGCATCTTGATAGATAATGGAAGCTTGATCAATATTTATTTACGATGCATTCTCCAAAATGGATATTTCTCCAGATCAGTTAGATAGGCTCGATTCTCCTTTATTAGCTTCATTGGAGATACAATACTGATCGAGGGGTCATTATCCTATCAATCATAGCTAGACGAGAGCTCTGATAATCCACAACAAATATTAACTTTTGATCATCAAAGCACCCTCAGCATACAACACCATCTTAGGGCGGCTTGGATTAAATGCCTTTAAAGTTGTGGTGTCAACCTACCTTCTGTTGATGAACTTTACCACTAAGTATGGGGTTGGGGAGGTTCGTGGAGATCAGGTGCTGGCCTAGCACTACTACACAACCACTCTTTAAGGAGTCAAATCATTAGCCTATTTTCCCATCGAAGTGTTGGACACTCACGACAAGCTGACTGAAGAGTGAGGAGAGCCCATAGAGGACCTCATGATGATCCTCCTAAATGATGGAAATGAAAAGCATGTGGTTCAGATAGGATCACATCTGAACAAGGTAACTCGAAACCAGTTAATATCCTTTTATAGGGAATACAGATATCTTTGCTTGGTCAGTGACGGATATACCTAGAATTGATCCGAGGTAATGGTACATCGATTGAATATGGATCATCAACACCGACCCATTAAACAGAAGAAGTAGAGCTTCAAACCGAAATGGCAGAAAGCCATTACCAAAGAGATAAACAAATTGATCAGTGCTAGCTTCATCAAGGAGGTGATCTATTTGGAATGGCTCGTGAATATGGTCCTTATGAGAAAGACTAACGAAAAGTGGCAGATCTACATAAACATATAAATTTCAACAAAGCCTACTCAAAAGATAGCTATCCACTATCTCGGATCGATCGACTAGTTGACGTTACCTCAGGTCATGAGCTCCTTACTTTTATGAATACCTTCTTCGACTATAATCAGATCCAAATGATATCTGGAGTGAGGAGAAACCATCTTTATCATTAATCAAGATTTTTTTTGTTATAGGGTTATAACCCTTTGGGCTAAAAATACAGAGGCCACCTACTAGTGGTTGATGAACAAAGTATTCAAGGAGTAGATCGGTCGCAATATAAAGGTGCATGTGGACAACACGCTGGTCAAAAGTCGGGCATCGAGAGATCACATCGCTGATCTCAGAGTAACCTTCAATACCCTCTGAAAGTACCAAATGAGGCTAAATCTGGCAAAGTATGCCTTTGAAGTCACCTCTAAGAAGTTTCTTAGTTTCGTGGTCTCACGAAGAGGCAACGAAATCAATCCAAAAAAAATTAAGGCCATACAAGAAATGAATCCTTCGAAGTTTGTAAAAGATGTTCAGTGCTTGACCGGAAGGGTAGCCACTCTTAATCGATTCATCTCCATATCAGCAGAGCACTATCTCCCTTTTTCAAAATTTTAAAGCAACCAACAGACTTCATGTAGACCGAAGAATGCCAACGAGCATTTAAAGAACTAAAAAATTATCTCAGTTTATCGTCACTTCTCGCCAAACTAGAGTCGGACAAGGAGCTGTATCTCTACCTGGTAGTCTCTCCAATAGCAATAAGCTCGGTGCTCATATGTAAGAAAGAAAAAACTCAAGGGCTAATTTATTAGATCGACAAAATCCTTCACAATGTCGAAACTAGGTATACAAGATTCAAGAAGCTAATTTACGCCCTTATCATCTTGGCCCGATTGCTTGGACCCTACTTTTAGATGCATATTATAGTGATCCTGATCAATCAACCCTCAAGATGGTTTGGTATCAGCCAGACACAGTGAGTCAATTGGCAAAATGGGTGATTGAGCTCACAGAGTTCGATATGAAGTTCCAGCCCTGCCCTTCTATTAAGGTGCCGGCCTTGGCCAATTTTGTCTTGGAATATATAATTTCTGAGAAAAGCATTGGAGAAAGTAAACTAGCAACGAAAGAACCACCTGAAGAAGAACCCAAGGATCAATGGCAGTGCATGTAGATAGGTCATCGAATTCCAATAGGTCGAAAGTCGAGCTAATCCTCACTGGATCAGAGGAAACTGTCGTCGAATATGCTTTATGTTTTGAGTTTTTGGCTATCAACAATGAGACCGAATATGAAGCCCTCATCATCAAGCTGAAAAATTACTAATTGGGATTTTTTCTCCAGCATATGGGACTCTATGCGAGTTATGGTGGTGTGAGCGGGAGAGGACAGCAATGAGGAGGTTGAGGGCAGTGGCATCAAGGGGGCCCTCGCAGTGGCCGATGAAGGTGGCAAGGAGATGGAGGGCATGGAGGAGGGAGATGAAAAGGTGGAGGATGAGGAAGGAGGGGGGCACTTGGAAAGAGGGAGGAGGTGGAAGAGGGGGAGGAGATCGCATGTCGACATGATAGGGCTGGAAAGATAAAGCCCAATAATCGTAGGAAAAATTATTAAAAGAAACATTTCTAGGCATAATTTAGATGAATTGTAAGTCCTATGTATTCTTTAATTTATTTAGTTTGGGTTGCAAGCCTATTCTTATTTGTTTTCTTTATAATTTATGGTGGTATATGAAGATAGTAGGAGATACTGATGATTTGGTAATCATAATAATCAAATTATATAGTCAGATGGTATGTATTTCAGCTCTTAACACAAAGTTGGAATTTGTGGTTTGCACAAACTCAAACTAAAATATTGCATTGAAGCGAACAACTTGAATCTTTCTCATATATTTTACTTTGTCTTACTAGAATTTATTATGCAATATAGCTATGATCCGACCTAAAATTGAACTAAACCAGATTTGGATCTGAATTGTTTGCGTTGGGCCGGATTATCTATAGACCCGACCGGACTCGAATGGTTTATTGGATCAAAAATTTTGATCTTGGATCAGATATAACCCGATCTGATTTTCTATTGGAGCGGACATGGGTCTAAGATTAAGACCCAATCAAGGAATTAGGTTGGTGGGATCACTCATGACTCGGTCCAACCCATCCCATTTGCATCTATATATATGGATAAGGCTGGCAGACAAGTTAGTGGATATAGGAAGAATTTGGAGCCATAGAGCAATCTTCTTCCTTCCTTGGGGACATTTTAGAACTATTGTATTCTAGATTCCAATGCCATCCTATAGACTTATGTAATTGAGTAGTTTTCATAAATCAAAATGAAAAGAACAAATGAAGAAAACTTTGCTCCTGTCATGCTCGCATACATACTTTGGGTCCTAGCTCTTGTTACCTAAATGATTCTACTTTTGGATTGATCTGAATTCATCAATCTATATTGTGACCCATTGCGTCTAACATCAATGTGCTAGGAATGTTAGCAAGCTAATATTTGGATAGAGCATCTGTAGCACTTTAAATAGGCTTGACTTGATAACCTGGCTGTAACTACTAAGACCCTATTTGGTCCTTGGATAATAGATAAGGGGTTTAATGACCATAACCATCGATATCAACCAGTCAACCATGAAGCTAAAAAACTGTTGTTTAGTTGCTGCTCACTCAAACAACCTTTTTACCGATGTGGGAAATGCATTTTGTTGAAAAAGGCATGGCTTAGGGTCTTGCTTGGTTTTAAGTTGAGATTATCCATTTAACTAGCCCAACAAGCCACATTTGGGTGGTTAAACTTGGCCCTGAAGCCTATTTATCTTGCTAACCTAGCTAATAAAAGGGGTGAAGGGATAACTTCAACGACTTCTTTAAGGTCCCTCCCTCATTTTTGTCCCCTCTTTACCCTTCTCACTTCATCTTTTACCTATTATACCTTTCTTGTCAATATAACATTAACCCAAAAAGTAGCATTTAACTATTTAGCCCATACTTTTGCAACTAAACAACATTTCTATCATCTTAACAAAATGTTGTGGTTAATTGGGTAGCAAACAATAATATTTGTTCTTTTTCATGGTTAATTGGTTAAGTGGTCAAGTAGTCGATATTGATGGTTAAGATTAGCTATCTCTCGATTAGTGTTTAGAAATTAAATTGGTGCTTAACACGGGTAAAAGTTATTTTGAGAGAGGGAGAACTAATTTTAAGAACTTAGTTAAGCCCACATCTTTTATTTTGCTCCACTTATTACCTTCGTCATTCAACTTTTACTGTTCTTTATTTTTGCTTTTTTTTTTGCCATGCAATCTGAAAAAGGGCACTTAACTAGGTAAGTGGGCTAGCCAAACATATTAAGATCCCATGGCCAGTGCTATTGATTTAGGCCTTATAGCCTCTAGGCTTCTACAAAATAACCGAAGTTCCCATTGCAGCCTAATCTATAACACACATTTAAAAATATGTCATAAATATAATACAAATCACATATCTCATATCAAAACTCATTATAATTTAAATTTATATCAAAATTTAGAAAAAAATGAGAATCGAGAATGAGAGAATCTTAATTATTTTCCTTCCCTTGTAGCTCTCTAGCCAACAACTCCCATCTTTCTCCTCCTCTGCTTTCTGGTGACTACTACTAACTAGTAGTTCTCTCATCACCTTTGAAGGTACACTCAAATCCTCTCTCTCTCACTTCTTCAAGCCAACCAAAGACCCCAAAAAATCTCCTTCCCTGTCTATATCTCCACTGCTCCCTCTTTCTCTCTCTTTTTTTTATCTCCTTTTCTTATATGGTAATTGATGAGATGTTGTAGGTCATGTCAAATCATCTGGTCTTTTTTGGGTCAGGCTTGAGGTAGATCTACACAAAAGTACGTGGCTCACTCAATTTTGCTAAGCTTGGGTTAGGGTTTTTGACTTATGGATCAGGCTGAGCCTCTATTTTTTAAGCACAACTAAATTCAAGATGGGCTCGAGGATGGTATTTTTTTAACCTGGCCCAGTTCGATTCGATAAGTTGTATATATTTAATTTACTAGTTACAATATACATGTAAAGTTGCATGGTTGCTAAAGTTTTCAAATTTAGAGTAATTTCACCAAAGCCTAAATTCTAAAAGATTTTAAAAGAATTCTTATAATTAACTAGCTTAGAATCCCATACGATATATGGGATGTGATTTTTTAAAATAATTTTTAATTTTATTCATCTATTTATCATATTTATTTTAAAATATCTATGATTTATGTACATTACCTATTTCAAATATCTATTCTAAATAGTATATATTTATCTATTTTAATGTGCATAAATATTTTATTGTATCTATTTTTCTTAATCCTAATGCAGAAGCCTACATCCATATTACAGTTTAAAAAGGTGGAATATAGCCCAAGGCAAGTGTCACACCATGGATTTGGTATCATATTAATATTTTCATGAGAACATAACAAGACTCTTATAAATTGAATATTTAGCAGTCAATGGAGAATTCTCTTGATCAAAATTTCCCAAACCCCATAAATAAAATATCATGCTCCTACCAAGATTAATCACTCAAAAAGGAAAAAAAAAAAGGAAAGAGAAGAGAAACGAAAAAGGAATTATTATGTGTTATGTAAGATATTTTGATCCACCAATCTAGAAACTATACAAAATTCAACAAAATGACATCTTTGCACACCTAAATAGCACGTAGATTAGAGAGGCAGATTTGAAACACATATCAAGAATAGAGTTACATAAGTTAATCCTCCAACCCAAAATACAAACAGTGATACTATCAATTATTTCATCAGCTTATTCCAATCAATTATTTGACCTTTCTGGCCACTACATGATCGCACGTAAGTGCAAAAATGGACACACATACTTTGGTCCCCTTAGAATCAAGAAGAGAAAAGAAAACAAACGGATAAAAGGATCGGGTAGGAAGAATTCCAAACAAACCATAGATAGGCACATATCTTTTCAACACCTGCTTTCCAGTGATAGCAGCCCTCACCAGCGACCTTCCGCGCCAGCTGCCGAATGGGCTGAAGGGTGTTCTACTCGCTTCTTGCAAGGGATTGGAGGTATTATTTTTTTTTTCCCTTTTTCTCTAAGATCCAATGAAATTTTGTAGATCTTTTATTTTATTTCTCTTTTCGATGAGAATGGCAGAAGCGAGTGGTGCATTGCCCTAAGTGTGATATGCTTCTTTCGGAGCTCTATGATTTCACGGTCTATAAATGCAGTGGTTGCAATGCTACCTTGTAAGATAGGTTATTCGGATCCTTCTTCTGTTTATTTTGGCCATCGAAGATAACGGGCAACAAAGAGGTGGAGGCCGCCGCCCATCGAGGACAATGTGCGATGACAATGGGGAGGCGGAGGCCACCAAGGGCAACGTGCGATGGGCACTTCTGCAAACTTTCGCGAGCATGTGACGTGTCAAATGGAGCTTTCGTGAGCATACCTTATGTCAAAGGAGAAATATAGAAGATTTTTTAATATATATATTAAATTTTGCTAGTATGTTATGTCTTATTTTAATTTTGATTATAAAATATTATTATTCTATAAAAATTTCTAAAAAATGTCCAGATACATGGAGATATCTTTTTTTGAATATTTTAATTATAATTTGTTTATTAAATTTATTTATATGTATTGATTAAAAAATTAGACCGAACTATCTATTTTAATAATTTATTTTGTTTGTTTCTTTTTTCCTATTAATCTTATTTTTAAATCTTATGTTAGATCCTTTCAATTAAAATTTTATAAAAAATAATTAAAATTAATTAAATATTTTTAAATAAAATATTTTAAATATTTAGTTAGAATTATTATAAAATTAGAATCTTTTAAAAAAAATTAATTAGAATTTATAAAAAATTAAATCTATAAAGGGTAAGCAAGTAATTTCTTTTAATATAAAATTGAAAGTTTGAAAAACCAAATCATTTTTATATAATTTAATTGTTTAAAAATTATATTTAACTTATTATATAATTAAAAATTATTTTTTTAAAAAAAAATCTGTAGAGACTCCAGGGCACTCTTAGGACGCCACGTGAAGAGCTCTTTCTTCAAACCTTTCTCGAGCCCCAGCGGACTTCCACCTCCCCACCTCCTCGCCGCCACCGCCTTGCAGAGCCCTCGCGAATGCCCACCTCTTCCCTACTCTCCTAGCCATCACCCCCTGCTGGTCTCCGTGGTCGCCTTCCTCTCCTTCATTACGGCGTCGGCCATCCCCTCTGCAATCTTCCTCAGGTGCGTTCTTTCCCACAGATCTCTTTAACGCTGACCTCCTTTCTGCTCTCCTCGCCGCCACCTCCAACCGGTCTCCGCCGTCATCTGCCTCAAGTTCCCACATCTCCGAAAAGAAAAAGAAAAAAAAAAATCAATTTATGCGGAAAAGGTTTTGCTTTTTATGTTTTCCACTTTCCTTTGTTTTCGTTGATTTTTTCTATATTCTTCCTTTGTTTTCGTTGATTTTTCGTCAGTGTGGGATCGTCAGTGTGGGATTGTGTGGAGCGGCCAGGAAGTTTAGACGATGGCTGAGGTGGTTTTTCAATGTGGATTTGTGAAATTGTGTGAACTGAGAATGTGGGATTTGTGACTAGGGATTTGTGACTACACATTTTGTGTGAGAACTGAGAATCATAGGTTACATGATTTTCAAGTATAAATCAATAAATTTATTTGTCTGAAAAATCAAACACTGAATTTAATGATAAAAATATATGGCGATGAGATATTAGTGAAAATTGAAAAAATTAATATGTAAAAATTTATAGTTTAAATCATTAATATTTTCTTTCTTTTGGACGACCTGGTGGTAAGAATAGAATGTATTTTCTTTCTTAGGACGACCTGCTAGGATTTTTAGGATTTTAGGAGCTTAAGGGGATCCACTAAAACCCTAATCCTAAATACTCTTACTCCTAATTGCAGCTCTTTCGACTAGGTTGGTTACTGGTTTTGTTATAATTTCTTGTTATTTTCTCGCTCGCACTATTGGCTTTCTTGGTGGATGATTTTATCATAATTTCCGTTCTGTTGGTAGAATCTAATGGGAAGAAGAAGAAGGCGATCTTCCCTCCCGAGCTCCCTCCAGAGGTTGCCGACGATGAGGTTGAAGTATCCGAGGAGGATGTCGATTTCGTGAGAGAGAATCTGAAATATGCCAAATTTCTCACCAAATTGGACACGAACACAATCAACCAGTACGAAAATTTCTTAACACTGGAAGTTCTATTATCTACATCGATTCATTTTCCAGATGCAAAATTTGATTTTTATTGCAGTATTCATATCAAAATCGTTTTTTTTAAAAGATGATAGGGTTTATTGTTTTATCAGCAACTGAATTTTCTTGTTATTTTGTTTCATATTATTTTTTTTATTTTTGAATTTGGTGTTGAAGACATGTTATGCTAGTTGCTGATCATAAGGAAGATGAACTGGAAGCTTTTTATGAGAAGCGGAACAGGAAAGCTGCTTCGCTGAAATCTAAGGAGGAAGATGAGCAGTGCATGGATCCTGTTGATGCTCTTCCAATTAAGACATTAGATGGAGAGTTGCAATACAGGACGGGTAACCATTAAACCGAACATTATACTCTGCTTGCAATATATTCCATACTATATCATTGGAAGACATGAAATCTATTGATTTCTATGAAGTTGTTATCTATTTTTTGGTTAAGTTTGGATATCATGGTCTTGCAAGGTGCTTAAACTAGGTTGGCTTACATTAACATTGGGAAGCTAATGTAATTATCTTTGCTATTTGCATAAGGGACAAAATTTCTTTATTTGTTGAGAAATGTAGATGGTTGTGCAACTAAACTGACAATAACCTATTTGAGTTAGCAATGGTCTATCTGTTTAATCTCTTCATCTTTTTTCAAGGTCAACATCCATTTAATTATTTCACTTGGTAAATGTAGGTAGGAAGAAGTGGACACTGTCTTTAATGAAAAGTTCTGGTTGGATTGGATGAAGGAGTTATAGAAGAAGCCATGAAGAGTACTTTTAATTGGAAACTGATAATGCAACAAGACTTGATGTTTGAAAAAGGATGGTTGTTGATAATTGCTAATTGGAAACTGATAATGCAACAAGACTTGATGTTTGAAAAGGATGGTTGTTGATAATTGCTACTTGTTAAGATGTAGAGTAGTGAATCTTATTGGCCTAAGATGGGCTTTGGGAAATTTTCTTCCATCTAGAGTTGCTTTGGTAGTTGGATGACTAGTAATAAGTTCATTTTGCTAAAAATTGGCTAACGTTTTTTCTACCTCAATAAATATGCTCAATGTCTTCTCAGATTATAGTTTAGATTAAAGGTGTGCAGTCACCTTCACAAATTTGAAAAGAACAAGTGCATGTGCATGTGCATGTGTTTCTTTATTTTAAATATTGAAAATGCAATTAGTTCTCCATTAAGCTGACTTTTGCCAATCCATTCTATTAACCTGCGTGTTTTATATTTTGATGTAGTGTTTCATGCAATGAATACTCTCGGTGTTGTTACTTTATTGACACTTGTAGCATGAACTGCAGCCAAGGGTTCAAGATCTGAAGATATACCCAATGAAAATGAGTCTGCATCTCGGATGAAAGATGGTGAAAATGATACTGGTGTAGCAAAGCTTACAAAAGCAGAACGAAGGCTAAAGATAAAGAAAGCAGAAGGGAAGCTAAGATACTAGCAGAGGCAAAAGTTGATGCTTCAAAAGAAAACCTACACTCAGAAGTGCTGGTACATGACCTCATAGGCTATTGTTGTCAGTTTGTGAAACATTTACCTTCTGTATGCAATGATCCGCTGTTTGATTTGTCTCCATTTGTAAAATATGAAATGACCATATTGCTTTGCCCTCTTCTTAAATTCCATGCTAAGTATGATTGGACAATTTCTGTGTGAGTTTGAATAATTGGACTCTTTTCTTCATTTTTTAGCCCAAAATTAATGCTCCTATTTTAACTATTATGACCACTATTAATGTGTTGAAAAAATTAGAATTACCGTGTCGAATATTGACATCTTGAATTACCTAGATCGTTAGTCATCACCAAGTGATACTAGAACTTCTAAAAATATGTAGAACAGTGCTTGATGATTTTTTATCTGTGCTCAAGAGTCCCTTTGTTTATCAAATAGACATACACATCTACTTTATTTTGGAACTATTTGACTCAAGCTCACAAACTTCAAGTAGATCATCAGAAGGGATTGTTGGTAGATCGATTTAACTTTTCTATACATATGTGAGATCATAGAATTTGTTGATTTGTAGATCTCATGCTTTATATGGACTTGCTAATTATTGAGATGTTGGAATTGGGTTGAAAGACTTTAAGGTAGTGTTTGGATACCCAAATCTTATTCCTGGAATAGAAATATGAATTCTCGAAGAATAGCTATTCACCCTTGTTATTTCAGATTTCTGTTTGGTTGGAAATTTGGTATTTCAGCCCTTATTCTAGTGCAATTAATGCAATGTTATTTCTATGACCTAGATGGTGCTCATTAAAGATCTAGAATAAGCAATTTCATGGTCCACCATGGAATTGCTAAATCAGGGTTGCCTGGAATTAGGGAGGGTTGATCGGAATTGCTAAATCAGGATGGCCCACCACCACTTTTTCATTTGTTTGGGGAATAAGGTGGAATAAGCCCTTTTTCCACCCAGAATTTGTGTATCCAAACACTATCTAAGAGTTCAAATATGATTGAATATTTGCGTTAGATAGGAGGTGCTAGAATTCATGCTAATTTATGTTTTATGGAACATTTTGGTATGTTTTAATTGAAATACTATTCTAAGACCAACTTGAAATTTGAAGTGGAATTTTATTGAGTAAAAGATAGTATCAATAACAAGAAAATTTTCACTTTCCGAATCAAGGATAAGTTGTGATGACAAGAAATGTATGATCAAGCAACTGCTGTTTTGGAATTCCTTGAAGAGCATTTGCCATTCTAAAAGCATCTCATAAAAGAATAGGTTATAATGAGTGATGACATGATTTATAATCAAAGTAGCGGTATGTGACTTGTATATTTGGAAGTTTTCTGGCTGTGCATAATAAATGACATACAAAGGTGCCATCAATAATTCTATATTGAACAATTGCTTACCAACTAGGAGACAATGATTTGACAGACAACCAGGAGCAATTCTAGATACACAGGCATGGTTTCCAATCTACACTAGCCATTCTAGTCAATATTTTGGCTAGGCAGGTTCTTGAATGCCAAGTTCCTGGAGCTTATGTCTAGCCGCTACATTTGATCTGTTCAGTTTATTGTGTGTAAAATCTTTATTATTGTGATTAGTTGAGCCTTTAAAAATATTTGCATATTGTAACTTGTATTATCATATTGTATTTGTCATTATACAAATTAAAAGATATACAAATAATGGAGATAACATTTCTATGGTCCATAGCTTCCTGTGGGCAGTATGTAAACTTTTTGGCGGCATGATACTTCAATACTTTTACAGAGAATGGGTGGCCTCTGCCTGCTATAAGCTTGACCATCCAACCAAGAATATCCCTCATATTTCTCTTAAAAAATACATTAATTACTCCATTAACTTCCTTGCCTACATTAACTAACATATGCGCTCTCCCTCTATCTACATTCCCTATTCAACTGGACCCCTCTTAAAACTCCTAAATTTATTTGGACTTTTATCTCTTTCTCTAGTTTGCATTCCAAATATATTGAACTCCTTGATTGGACTTCTAAACAGATTTGTCTCTATCACTTGCTCTATTTTCTTTCTTCTTTATATGTGCATTGCACAAGCCCGCTTGCTAGTTAGGATAAAATCTTTGGTCATATTCTGTGAACTCATGTCATGAAGTGCATTACCTGGAAATAGCCTGGCCAAGGAATTAACTGTTTGTTGAATTCTTTTAATTACAGCTTGGACTTTGCAAATTGCTTTTATGAGTAGCTTATGAAGTGGTGCATAGATATTAAGTAAAATTAGAATTCTAATGTTGTTTGTTGGTCTAAGTCTTTAGCAGACCTATGGCCTGCTACCTAGATAAAGTGGTGCATAAACCATCTTTTCTGTTGTGATCATCATGTTCAGGCTTGTTGTACCGATCGGCACCATATTGTACCAAAAATGCAGTCTTATACCGTACCGTTAGTTGGTATGCCTCGCCGTCTCGCACTGTGTACTGACACTATAATAGGATGGTACTAGTATAGGATCTAATATTGAGACAATAAACTTTGATCATGTTAGTGTTGGGTTCTCTTTTTCCCATTCGTTACTTTCTATTTAGTTATTATAATCGCTGACCAACTTCTACAAAGAAGGAAGAAAAAAGAAAAAGGAAAGTTGTGATCAAGTTTTTGAAAGATGTTGGTCACTCTCATCTTCTCTAATGCTGGCTCACTTAAAATCATTTCCTTCACTGTTTAGTGATGTGGTAAAAATGCACTTCTAACGTAACATGTTCTTAAATCAAATTTGATCAGGCCTTTTGATATAAATGACATGTGTAGTTATAGTTTTCTGTGATTTGATCAACATTTTTTGCTGTATAACTCGTGACAATTGTTACTCCGGCCTGACACTTATCTGTTAGGAAACTTATGTTATTGATGAGGATGGAGGAAACCATAGTACATGATAAAGTTGTCAACATAGCATGTTCAGGTTTCTCCATAAATTTGGATATAGAGATATTTTTATGCTCGATTTTTTTACACTCTCTCAGATATGCTTCTGTTTTATAGTGGTAATGATGTTGATGATATCACTGATACCATTGCTTAAGGGTGTTTTAGGTTACTTTTTGATCATTTTATCAAACGTATTTTTTCCAAATGACCATTGCATCTAGTGTTGTTATGAAAAGTCAATTTGACTTTAGAAGCTTGCTGATTTACTCAGTATAAATGGGATTATTTAGATCTATGCTATATTATGTTTTCCTCTATCTGTGTAGATGATTTTGGCTCTTCTATCACTGTCTTTTGACCGTATCATAATCCCCACCCCTTTTTTTTCAAATTTCAGATCATATAGGTTAATTCAACAAGAATATTAACATAATTTTATTTCTGTTATTACACCATCCTCCTGCAATTTATGGAACATGAGAGAGTTGTGACAATAATTAGAGATGATCTACCCTTTTGTTCCTGTCTCCACCTTATCTTTACGTGGATGGATGGATATACACACAAATATATACATGTGTACTAACCACTCACTGAACGCTGATATCATGGATGTATATACACACAAATGTATACATGTATACTAACCACTCATTGAACTCTGATATCATCTGCAGGCTAAGGTGGAGGAGGACCTTTCAGCTGAAGAGTTATTTGCAAAGAAGAAATTAGATTGGCAGAAGTTGGGATAGCATTGATTGAAAATCCTGAGGCAAATATTAAGTCCCTTAAGGAGTTGTTGCAGATTTGTGATTATGAAGACCATAACATAGTCAAGCTTGGCTTGATGTCTCTACTGGCTGTTTTCAAAGACATTATTCCTGGGTATTCTCTACAAATTTCTGAATTCTTCCCTTCTATATAAAACTCACCTTCAAAGTGTATGCATATGTTCAATGAAGCTTTCTTCATTTAACGTGTTTCTTTGTCTCTACAGCTATCGTATCAGGTTACCAACTGAAAAGAGTTGGAGATGACAGTTTCGAAAGCAGTACAGCAAACACGGCTCTATGAGTCTACACTTCTACGCTCATACAAGGTTCTCTCTTTTCTCTATTATATGACTATAGCATATTTTGTGCCAGGCATCAAGCTTTTCTTTTCATTTTTGAACCATTGCCATTCATTTTTTTCTCCGTATCCTTTATGATGGATCACGATTAGGCCCCTTGCTTTGCATCAAACCACAAGAAGAGTAAGAATATGGAGAGCAAAATGCATGACATAGGAATTAAACTTCCTAATTTGCTTTGGTGGATCAGACTTGCTTATGCAAGGATTGTTGGAGCATGATACAATGGTAACACCAACATTAGCCTATTTGCTAATATGAGATCGTCCTCTTCATAGCAATTACAAGAATCAGGAAAATATGCAATCACTCCATGCTCATTATTCAGATGATTCCTCATATAGGCTTGTTGAAATGCATGTCCAACAAACGAAGTAACAATGCAAAATTCTCTACTTCATCCCAAAACACAAAGTATAATTGGTACCAAGCAGGATTTGGGAACATGCTTATTCCCTAACATGGTAGATGTAGAAGTAAAAGAAAGCAGTCATCCAATATCTTCTTCTCCTTTACCTCTGCGAGGATTATTTTACTTATGTTTTCTTGAATTTACCTTTGTCATGGCCTATGTAAATTTAGAATTATTAATGATTTCAAATCCTTATTCCTTTCTTACCATTCCTTAAAATATTTCTCTTTGAACTTCTAGAAAGCCAAGTTGTGGTATTGATTCTTATTTGGAGACATACAAGTTATAAGTAGTAGTATATCCTAACTCAGGATAATTGTAGAAGTCAAAAGGAAGTCATTAAATTTTGTGTTTCACCCTATCTCTGAAAGATTTTGTTGCTGC
>KE504783.1:120037-134315 GCA_000441515.1 Elaeis oleifera | reverse complement strand
AGCAGAATAAAAGATGAACTTTTAGGTGCAGTTAACGCATGATATAGTCCATCTATCGTAAGTTCCGACCAGATGGTAAGTCATGGATGAATTGTCAAACCTTAACATCGGTCATATGATAGATTCAATCAGCTTGAGTCCATATGTGACTCTATGGAAATTCTTTTTCATCGATCACACTGTTATGGTCATAGACTTAAGGACTCAACCTTTTAAATCCCATAGGACCACTCTCTTCTGCTAGGATCGATAGATCCCATCTTGATGCACACCCCACTCCTACAGTAGACCAACTGTTGCCAAGATCCACTATAAGGGCTCGTTGAGACCCATGTTGATGTGTCAATCAAACTCCAGCAGCCTCATTATGAGCAGTAATGTCATCTCAGGTCAAAGAATCAGTTATACAATTGCAGCATTGAAAAATCACTAACGAGTGAGCAGATATGTGATTTCTCGTGTTGGTTACGCTCAGTGCTAGTTGTTCTCTAACAACCACCTGCACTCTCGCTCTAGTGTCTCTATACTGCAGACTCGAGATCCATCTGTCCGAAGAAAGCGATCCATGCACTGGTCTATCCGGATCAATCACTATCCCATGATGATCTTACGATCAGGAGCAATTTAGGAATCAATCATTAATGACACGTCTTAAATTCTCAACTCTTTGAGAATATGTGTTATCATCTTGTTAATCCCTTGGATGATTCATGGACACATAAATATGAATGATAATATAACTGCCCAATAAGTATAAAATCATGTTCTAGAGATATGAAATGTGTCAGCCAAGATTGGCTTCTAGGGCATATATCCAACATAGCAACTATTGCACTAAGTTCAAAAAGTCAAAGGCATAAGGCAAGGCGTTTAAATTCTTAAGGAGTTGAGGTGCAAGCCTTATTTATTGTTTAAAATGTTTGGGGATGTAAGAAAATATTGTGACAAACAGCAAGTTAGAGACTGCAGGTGTTGTGTTGAGAATTGGATATGGAATTTGGTACAGATCAAATCAACACTTGACAAATGCGCATCGGTTCTCCATGATTAGTATATAGTGAAATTTCTTATCTAAAAATGTGGCAGTAGTATGTAGGTGGTCAAAGTAGTGCATAGCGCATAAGGAGTATGCGGTCTCTTAGGCCAGCATCTGTGCAGTTTGTATTTAAAATAATAAAAAAAAAGAATTCATAAAGATGAAATGATAGAAATTTAGAAGTAGTTCAATAAAGAGGAGACAAATAAGGTAGTATATATGAGGTATAGGGCCACATCTCCGGGGGTTGGGCTCATGCCGGCCACTTGGTGGTCCACCATGCAACTTGTCTGAATACAAAAGCAGATTAGACTGATGCAGCTTGGTCAGGGGGGTTGGATGTGTATGGACCCACATAAATAACAGTTCTTATCATAATTTAGAATGAGTCCATACATGATATCATGCCGAATATACAAGATGGCCTACCTCCTTTCCATTTGGTCCTAAAATCATCAGAACCTTTCGTGTATGCTTTTGTCATATAAGGTGACTTAGAAGTACATGGTTTGCATCTCGTATGAAGTTCTTAATATAAAACCCTTCTACGAAGGAAAGAAACTAGTGTTATGACTCTGATCAACTGAATGTAAAGATTTAGCCCTAGGCATCGTTGCTGCAATTTCTTTCAACCTGCTTTTTAGTCATGAATATTTATTCCATGCACTTATCATCTTTCCATCATTACCATCAGAATTAACCTTCACAGAGGTGGTCTCCCTTGCTTCCATAATCTCAATTGCTCCAATGATATCCAGGCTCTAATAATCGATCCTTGCCAAAAACATTTCTTGATAATCTTTACATAACCATTATTAGAAGTTCTTATTCTATATTGCTCCTTTGAGCATAATCTCTGGTCCTGCATCACTTAGATGCTTACTATGAATCCATCTTCTTATATTGTCTAGCTAAAGTTGAATTATATGACCTTGTTGGGACTTTATCCAGGATGAAGTTTTTTTCTTCACTAAATGGATAATTTTTTATGGCTGTCGTGCCATAGTTTTAACGCTTCACAAAGACTTGAAATTTTTATCTCAGGCTGCTGGATTGCGTTCATATGCTGCATCTTGTAAGCTTTGTTTGGGTTATGGTAGAGTTGATAATGCCTTCTTTATAAAAGGAGCTTGATTCTTCATAATATAACAGCAATGCATGTATATTTGATATTGGAACTTGTTCTAATTGTGCTCAATGTTCTGTTCAATTATCAAGTGAAATATCTGAGCATGATATATGAATACATCCTCATTTGTGTCACATACTTAGTTGCAAGAAAAAAATGCCAATTACAATTAATTTATATGTTGTTTTAGATAACATTTCTGAAGTGCTCAAAATTTTTATGTTCTTTACTTTTTATCTATCTGTCACTCTTTTTTTATATATTTTTATCTCTTTCTTGTAATATGCCATGTTTCTTATTTTATTCTTCTTTTTTGGTTGATATGTTTCTTCCATACTGCATTTAGTTATATGACTAATGATTAGTTCTGTTGGTAGTTAATCACTTCATTTTGCTGCTGCTTTTCTCAATCCACATTAATAAAACAAGTTAGCAGAACCTATCACTCTATCTGCTCCTGAATCCTGCTCTTAGTTCTGCACATACTTCATAGTGCTTCCAGCCTTGTTTATGAAACATTTTTACAATAACAATCCTGAATTTACTGAAAATTTATTTTTTACCATTCTATAATTCTTAGACTGTAATTTATAAAAGGAGTTATAAATGAGTAGATTTATATTATTTATCTAATTTTTATATTTTTCTTCGAGTGAACATAGCTTTCACTATGAAATGCATGAATTGCTCCTATGTCTAGATTACTCAGAACCACGTTATACCCAAAGTCTTGCATCACCTTATTAAGATTTAAACACCAAAGACTACAAACACACTGTAGTTCGTTTTAGTATAAGCTCAAGTTACCTCAACCTTCTAATTGAGGTTCGTTTTGGGATAGTAAATCTGGAATATCTCAGGTAAGGCTATAAAGTGATGCGTAATTGTCATGTACAAGGACACAAGTCAGTGGTGCAATTTTTTGCCGTATGTGTAAATAATTTTAGTAGGGCACATCATGCTATTATTTTTCAAAATCTGTGGAGCTAGGAGGGTTTTGTGTTATTATTTTGAATGCTTTTGATGTATTTGGACTTGAATGCCAGACTTGTATATACTTATATTTTATTTTACAATCTGAATGCATTAAGACTTGATGATACTTAACTTAGTTTTCAATTTTTTAATCTGATATTATTTTCTGATACATCTGAATCAAGTGCATATAATCGGTGCGCTCATCATCATAATCATCATCATATTTACAAAGTTCGGTATGATAATCCAAGTCCCAAAAAGAAATTTCTTGGCTCTTTCTTTAGATCTGGTTTCGCCGAACCATCCCGAACTGGATGGTTCAAGGCGTTTCGAGCCGTATTGGTGGCAAACTAGGATGGTTCGGCTGAGCAAATCGAAACACCGGAGGGAGGGAAAAAGAGAGAGGAGGGAGGGAAAGGGGGGATGATGCCGTCGGAGGCCGGTGGTGGCCTGTTGAGATAGCTGGAGGGCTGTGGAGGCCTCCGCGGCTTGGTGTCGTTCGATAGGGCATTCAATTGAGAGAAAGAGAGAGAGAGAGGAGGGGGAGCGACGGTACTGGAGGGAGCGCAATCGACGGAGAGGTTGTTGGAGGGTGTCAGATATCGGGCGGTGGAAAATGCGTGGGTGGAGCCGTAGAACTGGGGCGGTCGTCCCTATTCACTTATCGCATTTTTTTTTAAATGACGATGAATAGTAAATCGGTAATGGGTCCATTGCCAGCTTCACTGTTTGAGAATTTTTTTAAAAAAATTTAAAATAATGAAGCCACTGTTTGAGAATTTTCTTAAAAAATTTAAAATAATGAAGCTGGCAATGGGTGTGTATCGGTTTCACTTAAGTGAAGCTGGCAAATCCATTGCCAGCGTTACTTTAATCGGGATTTTTTAAAAAATCTGATGAAATAGGGCGATCGCTCATGTTTCATGCCTGTGGCACTGCAGGCCTCGATTGCTCCGTCCGGCAGCCATGACTGCCAGTTGGAGGTCCTCCGACGGCCTCTCTGGCTGCTTCCTCTCCTTTTCTCTCTCCCCCCTCTCTTTTCCTCCCCAGTTCCCTTCTCTTGTGTATCGGTTTGCACCAGTCCGGTCCGTTACGGACCCATATCGATGCGTACCGTCGGCCATATAGGTCCCAGTTTTGGTTCCATTTTCCTTTCTTTAGATACATGAAACAACTTGTTTTAAATTTCTCTTCATGAATAGGAAGACCGTGAAGCTTATGCCTTGCAGAATGAGGTGGATGTTGGGCTTATCTAAGAGTATGAAATATTAACCTTAAACCTCAATATTTTAGGTAGTCATGATATAGTTTTGTATATCCATAACTATCCCTCCCAACTATTTGGGTTGGCTTAATGGATCCTCATTCACCTAATATGTTTATATAGTTATTTATTTGGTCCAATTGATATCCAAGTGGTTTGGTATATTAAGAAATATATCTTAAGCTATAATGGATTTAGGTAGCCCAGTTTGCTGTGCGATTTGCAGGAGCTCTCTAACAGTCTTCTTTTAATGGTAGGTAAGTAGAACAAGCATGGAATGAGAGTACAGAAATTTGTATTGGCCTGTGTATAACCATCTCATGCTGTTCCATTTGTCTTTCTTCATGATTTTTCAATCACTTAATTTTCTTTTTTCATCATCATGCATTCTTGGTTGGTTCATTAATTCTTGAAAACTTGGTAATTATTCCATCTAGGTGATCTCAACTTCCAGTGGCTTCGTCTTTATTCATACTTCGGAAATTGAATGTCATCTTCAGAATTATTCTTTACATTTTGCATTTAATACTACACTACTTTTTTTTTGTTTTAGCATACTGTGCTAGAATTGTGGAATATGCTTGAAATATGTTAAGTTAGCTGGGAAGATTCAATTAGTTATTCTGTGCTAGCAGGGATCGGGGTGAGGTGTTGGCTGAAGCTCTAAAAACAATGCTATGGGAAGGAAAACAACATGATATGCAAAGAGCAGCTGCTTTCATAAAACGGCTGGCCACTTTTTCTTTGTCCTTTGGTTCTGCGGAGGCTATGGCAGGTTATTCTTCTCTCTTAATATTTCTCATATTTGGTTAGATCTTTTAGATTATTATAATGTTTTCACCTTTCTTTGCACATGATGATGAGGTGATGTTTTAGAGAAACAATGTTTGGGGAGTTGTTATACTTCGTGCAGAGTTTTATTTGAATAATATAATCTATGTTGCTAGTTTAGTAGGCTTTGAAGTGACATGATAAACTAATACGGTCGATGATATTTTTCTGAGACTTTGCTCTTCTCTGAATTATACTTATTGTTTTGTCCTTCCACTTGCTATTGAATTAAGAGCAGGAGATCCTATTTTGTTAGAAGATTCATAATTTTCTAGGTTTCACCCCTATCATTCTTGTTGGCATTTAATAGAACCTGGCAAGCAGACATTCGGAAGTAGAAATTTTATGCCTAATTCTAAACTTACAATCTAATAATCAGGTATCTGGAAGTGATCACAATCATACTAATTTACTTTGTAAATGTAATGCAGCCTTGGTGACACTAAACATCTACTCCAAAAGAACAGCAAGTGCCGTAATTGTTGGAGAATGATGCTGGTGGTGGTTCACTCTCTGGTTTAGTAGTGGTAACACCTATGCCCTCTACAAATATCCACTTTCTTCCATCTTTACTCTCTCTCACCCTGCTGCGGTGCTGCCCACTTACAGAAGTATCAACCGGAGGCTACAGACCCGAACTTGAGTGGTGCTCTCGCTTCAGTTCTATGGGAGCTTAGTCTTCTGGCAAAGCATTACAATCCCTCCATCTCATCCATGGCTACGAGTGTTTCAAGCATGGCAAGCATGAACCCTGCCCATAATCAGGTTTACCTGTCCACGGCATCGCCGCCACAAGCCTTTAAAGACTTGTCAATCGAACGAGAGCTGTTCAAACCAATTGGTAAACCAGTTTCTCTAAATCGAAAAAGGACGAGGGAAAGGATTTGTTATCATCAGTCCTGATGAAGTTCAGAAAGTGGAGAACACAATAGATGAGCAAGAGGTGCAACGCAGGTTGGAAGATCATTTCATGGTGCTTAGAGACATTGCAGAAAATGAGAGACTGAGGGGAGAGTTGAATCGTACCCTATCATCCATCAAGTTGTATGAGGAATACAAGAGACAGAAAAACAAGATATACTTCAAATACAGGTAGAAGAAACGAGAATGGGAAGGTTAAGTGATAGCTGCAGTTCATTAAGTTTTGCAAATCTTTGCTGCTGCAATGTGCTTGGCCTTTTGTTTCGAGTATGTAATGATTTTGAGTTTAGTTTTCAATTTATCATAAAATGGTAAGTAACAGCATAGAATTTAAAAGAGCAGAGCCGGCTATTAGTAATTGCACCCCTAATATTGGGTTGTGGCTCAGTATCTGGTCCAGCCCAATATGGTTCGGCTTGGAGGGATGAAATTTGTCTTGAGATATGAGGGTATTATATTGATTGTGGTTGTGTAGATTATGGTTTTTAAATTTGAGAGAATCTAGCAAAAGAATTGTGGTTTCAAATCTATTGACAAACATAAGTAATATAATATGAGGTTATACTATAAGAAAATTATATTAGTTATTTTCTCAGAGTAATATGATTTTCATATCTCATCAAAAAATGTAATTTCAAATAAATATATATTAGTTACCTGATGGTTGACTAAGTATGATTTTAGATAGCATGATTTGGTGCTGCGGCAAGATTGCTTCATTGTGATGTGTGTATCATGGTTCTCAAATACAGAAGCAATTTCTACATCTAATTCTCCTTTGATCCTGCAATGGTGGACATTGCAAGTTCAGTGCAATGACATGTGGGGTTAAGGTTATAGATATAGAAGTCTTATGCATTGGTATGCTGGGTGGTAAGGGTATACGTGTCTGATCCTCTCTGGACCCTGTAATAGCAAGAGCCTCATGCAGTAGGAATCTGGATGGGGTAGGATCTCGACAATGAGGATCATTAGGCTATGAACCATTTTAGCCACTTCAACAGATTATTATGAACCAAAATTTGGTGGCCAATCTAAAAAAGTTTGGCTGCATGATAGAAAGTGAAATTAGCGTACGATTCCAGATCTAACTTTGTTAAGTTAGACTTTTAAATATTTTCTATTTGAAAATTTTGATCCATCTAAAAGTAACCAATCAGATTTAGAAGGATGGATTCTAGCAGTGTGATAGAAACCCTGTACTCCAGGTTTCATCCAGATCTAACTTTTGTTTAAGTTAGACTTTTAAAATATTTTTCTATTTTGAAAAATTTTGATCCATCTAAAAAGTAACCAATCAGATTTTAGAAGGATGGATTTTAGCAGTGTAATAGAAACCCTGTACTCCAGGTTTCTACGTGTGGACCAAAGAAAAGTGAAAAAGGTCCTAATGTACCTTAACTGGAGTCTTCTTTTAACTAGATGAGGAACCTGGACTCAGTTTGGGTGACTTAAATCTCACTACTATAAAATTGAGGTTTTATGTATTAGTTTTGACTTTCTCACTTTTAAAATTAATCATATATATATATTTTTAAAGGGTCGAGTTGAGTTGGTTGAATTTTTGTTTTTCTTTCAATAAGATCTGTGAAGAATTGGTTGAGGCCTTCATGATCCATTTGGTTCATAAGCCAAATTTGTCCCATTTAAAATTTGCTTGGTTTGGGTAAGCCGAACCTGACTTGGTTTAGAAAAGTTGTCATCAAAGTGTATTTATCATGGACAGGTTTGGACCTATATACAGGTTCTGGAATAAATATGTTCGTCCTTGGCATATGCTTTAAGCTACCAGGCTTCGAATACCCTACCGTGTTGGTGCACGATCTCCTCCCCCACCCTTCCTCTCTTCCACCTCCCGCCTTTTCATCTCCCTCCCATGCCCTCTGTCTCCGGCTACCGTGAGGAACCCTTTGGCGCCATTATCCTCAGCCTCCTTGTCGCCGTCTTGTTCCACAACTCGCATAGAGTCCCATTCCAATCAGAATCTAAGAAATCCTCCACTCTCCCTCAAGTTCTTCCTTCCTTATGGATCTCTGAAAAAGAGAATAAACGAAAGAAAAGGACACGACAAGAAGAAAAGATTAATCTTTGATCTTACCTTTGAATTTTTTCATTTATCCTTTGTTTTTGTTGATTTTCCTTACATATAAGAGTTTAAATAATATAAATGTATTATCAATCAATGTAAAATAGATAATTGTGGCTTATTGGCCAAGGTGGTGGTTAGGCCATCTTAAATATAGGTTCAAAATCTCATGTACTGGTTATTCCTCTTTTTATAGATTGGAGCGGCTAATATCTATATTTATCCTATAGCATCTAATTGGACTAGAATGGCCAGTCGAGAAGGAAAACTAGAAACATCAAAGAAGTCGCAATTTAGATGTATCCCAGCCCGTCTGCAATAAAGTTGGCCTTGAGACAATCGTCAGTGTATCTTGCAGAAGTCAATGCAAAAATGCTATTTCTAATCCAGTTGGATCACAATAAGAGAGTCAGACAATGTTGTTACAATTTAGCTTGAAGAAAGCTGTGGTAGGAAGCTCTTTGTTCATCTTTGAAGAAACTATCAAAATTGACCTTCACCAAACCATGTGGGCATACCCAATTAACCAACAAAGGAGATTGTAGGATCTGCCGAAGTCTAGTGATCTATATATGATATTTTTGCGTAAACATGATGTATTCCAGATGGCGAGAGTAAATGCAACCATTAAAATCCGAAGATAATATTTATGCCCATGAGGGGCACAGTCATCATCAAGCCCCGTAAACTGAAACAGTGTGATTGGCAAAATCAGAGGCCACCTTTTAACCCACTTCTACATCATGCTAACGATAGGCATGAGTAAACCGGAAAGTGCATCGCCCAAAATGATCCTGAAGATGAGAAACAAAGGACTGAAGATAAAATGGCCTGTCAGCTGACACGAAATTGTAAAGAAAACATCAATGCATGAGAGAACGTAACTGTGAAAAAGACAATGACGGAATCTCCAATGGCACAAGAGAACAGAAATACATAAAAGGAACAAATTCACCAACAGTCTTGCCAGCAGATTACAAAGAACCACATGCATGGTCCAAGAAAGGTTCAAGCGTGAAACATGGACGTCCTTAAATTGAATTCTACTGAAGGGTGTATACTGCATATCGTTTTCTAGTTTAGTGGTAGCCTCTCTAACACAATTTTGAAAAAAGAAATGAACACAAATACACAAGGAGGAGAAAAAGGTTAAGACAGAAGAGGGTTGGCACTGCTGGCCTTTCCCTCCCCTTATTTTCATCCTAGGGGCCACCATGAAAAAACAACCCTAATAAAAAATAGGAAGTCAACTGAATTAAGCAGCAGTTGGAAGGATATGTTTTTCTGACAATATAGATTTGACAACATCCTGTACAAATGTGTAGAAGCATTCTCTGCAAGAATTAGGCAAAAGATTGGATCGATGCATCTGCTTAATTTGTCCATTGTGTTTGCATATTGAGCTTGAGACAGTTCGAGCATTCGATTTTGAATGTTCCAACCACATGCTGCCAAGATGGTGTGAGTAGCAGCCCTTGCAACTTCCTTAAATTTATCAGCACCTGCAGCAGACAACATCTGTTCAATAGACTCCACATCAGAAAGAATATTGCCTTTCAATCATATATCGAAGCTGTAAGAGGGGGGAAAATCATCTGTTTCAAGGAAAACAACATTTGGAAAGACTCAATATGTGCGAACAAAGTATGAATAATCAAGACACTGAATTTGTTGTATCAAAGGAGCACCAAATACATCCAGGCTGCCAGATCAGGATAGCAAATTGATTCATCTGCATTAGGCCTTAACAACTCAATTTGAAAAATGTAAAATTTAATAAACCATTGATATTGCAATAAGACAAGATATGACAGTACAGTCACAGCTTTTTGTCCTAATTAAATATAATCATTTTTTCAATTTTAATTAGAAAAGCTGTGCTGAAACAGATATAAAGAGCTTATATGCCAGCATTACTGAAATGAAAGTCATTGTATGTTCACAAGCTACTAGTCCAATTCATCATTCCATATCTAAAAGAAAGATTGCAGCCACTCTATGGCCACCTTTACAATATTCCCTTTCCAGAAACATAGGAAAACCTGTGTCACTGCACTTCATACAACTGCTAACCATCTGAGAAAGGATAGTCATAAATCATGCATATTAATCAGATGGAATAATTAGCAATGCAATACAATTTTCACCATAACTCCTTAGTCTAGCAATTAGGGACCTTTGTCCCTTACTTGTCAGCTTTCTTAAGTCCTATCAAATTTTATATAGGTACGCAATTTAGGATATATGGGCATTACTTGGAAACCAACTTTTGAGACTACATGACAAGGTCAGATTAGGACTAGCATATGTGGCAGGTAGCGTGAGAACTTGCCAATCAAAATCATCACCATACATTCATGGTAAAAAGCATTTAACCAAAGAAGAACCTATTTTCTGTTGAATCTGGTCCGCAACTTGGATGAAAGAATGGAATGGACATCTTTCTATCCCTATGATATGTGTGCTAGCGCCCAGGCAAATGCAAGAGGATATTTCTGTGAGCGTTTGTAATTCCTCAGGGGATATCCCCTGCCTTTTGCCAATGTCTTGTTTCAGAAACACCCTATGTCATCTTCAGGGATTGGATGGTACCTGATCACTGGATAAGAAATAAAGTTAAAAATAACTGCCTGAATTTTCCTTCTTTCTTTTGGAATTTTTCTTTCCTATTTTGGTTGGTTGAAACCCAATACAACAAGCACGACCAAACTTATTGTAACCCTTTAGAGGACCACAAAGTAATTAACCTAATTACAATTTATAAGCCATTAATAGAAAACAATGTTCATACATCACCAGAAATGGTCCACAGTAAAAACAACACCCAAATAAAGCCTGCTGTCCCAGAAAATGATGCTATATATATAAAAAGTTGGGACCAAGAAAATTGCAGGCAGGCATGGAATGTGCTGGCTTAAGTTGCAAGATGACAGAGCTGAAATAATAAAATTCTTACCTAAATGTTGATCTTTGCTTAGCAACTTCAGGTTGAGCTTAACCAATGACTGAATGTCACTCTTGGCATTGTTATTTGCATTGTCATTTCTTCTTGATGATCTTTATCAGCAAATGTGCCTGCACCAAGCTTCCCATTCCCCACATGTTGGTCTTTGCTCGGCAACTTCATGTTGAGCTTGACAACTGATTCAACCTTACCCATGACATTGCTGTTTACCATGTCGAATTTTCTAGACAAACTTTCACCAGAATTTGTACCCAAACCTTGTTTCTATCACGAGGCTCCATGCAGGAAGAGAATTCACCAGGCTTGTTGAATGATAGAATGGAAGCTCCAGAAGGTGAACAAGCAAATGAACCTGGGCTAACTGGAGTTTCCCTTGTATCAAATGGCACTGATACTTCATGCATGGCCTGCTGAGATGCCAGCCTACTCTTTCCATCACACAGACCATCTTGATGCACTGGCCAATCTTGTTTCACAGATGATAGACTCATGTAACCTGATAGGTGTGTTTTCATATCTCCTCTGCGAACATGCTGCACCTTAGTGTTCTGCATTTCTGGTATTTGCTTATCCTGGTGTTGGGGTATAAATAATGGTACAGTACCTTGGGAGAGAAATTTTTGTTGTCTTCTGATGCAGCTCTTCCAGACACCATATGAGCAGTATTTCTACCTTTGGAGACAAGGAAACCATAGTGAAGATCTTCAGCCGCTTTTGAGGCATTCCTATTGCTGAAGGAGTTTAGGGAATGATATTTGTCAGTTATCTGAGTTCCATGTGCTGATTTTGCAACTTCCATCATTTTCCATGCTTTCTTGAGATCACTAGAGCATCCACTATTGCGTGTCTTGCTAGAAGCATTAGCATTTGCAATTTGCCCATTGTGGACAGGATCTGAAGGCTCTGGCCGACCTGATAAATCAGATCCAGATCTTCCACTATTCTGTTCTCTTTCATTGATCTTGGCACCATAACCAAGTAAATTTGATGAAAATGCTAATGAACCAGCACGGAGGGCATTCCAATTTTCACGTAGCACACGTATTCGGCTATGCAAATTGCGGCAACTGCGCAATGTCCTTGCAGCTTGCTCGACTCTTTTGCTTGAGTAGGTGAAACAGTTTCCCCAGCAGGTGCAATAGGGGATGATGACTGCTCTGTATTAGACACAGAGCCCTGAGTTACCCTACAAGAAGTATGTCCGGATGATGAACTGCCGTCATTTCTTTGTCGTTCAGGATCTTGAATAGTGGAATATATTGGTGACGAATAAGAAGTTCTTTCATCAGCCACAATCTCAAAAATTGAAACTGGTGGCTCAGAAACTTGAACTGCATGGGTGATTTTGTAGGAATCTTGATTGAAAGAATCAGTATCAGACTGAGATTTCAAGTGTTCATCCCTGGAAATGGCACAATCAGGACAGTACCAATCACCTTCAGGTACAGTAGCCCCCAGACCAACACAGTAAGTGTGAGCAGCTGAGTCACATAAATCACAAAGTAGGAGAAGTTCTTCATCTGCAGAATTGTGGCATGCACTGCAGCTGACATTTGCATATGGATCAGAAATCCCAGTACTTTCATTGCCCAGTGGATGGTAAACCTGCAAATTGAATCCACCCCATTGTATTAAATGGGCATAAAATAGTATTAGGTTAATGGGCAGGTCATGTCTGCCTGGATGTTAATGGAAAACCCAAGTAAAATAACCTTCTAAGGTAGATCCATGTATAACCTACGGTTTATGGTGATGATTGACTATGAATCCAGGCACATGTAATGTATGAGGAAAAATGTAGGCCCATGAAAAAGTAGCAAGGCACAGGATGCAGTTCAAATGTCCCCTCCAGATGTGCCAATTTATACTAACATAAATGCATCATTTATCTGCAGGAGACTATGTAGCTTCTTAGGATTCTTTTTGAAGCTTAACCCATCATTATTCTCACATGGAAATAAGCTCCATCAATCCCAAAAATCTTACTGATTATGAACAAACCAAACCATTCAACTAAATGATTATGACAAAGGAACCAGGTCGCAAGACTTTGAAAGGTTCATTGATCCTTGAAGCACATTTATTAATTGAATAAACAGATTTCAACATTACAAGTGCTTCTCCATCATGTTTGTATATTTCACACCTGCTTCTTCATCATGTTCATATATTTCACATCTGCTTCTTCATCATGTTCATATATTTTGCACCTGAAAGCTATGATAAGAATGAAGCATACACATGGCTAACTAATAGCAACACCAAAGAAACAGTGAAACAAGCAAATGATCTGTGTGATGAATGGGAGGAAAAAATGAATAAAAATTTGATGGCTACAAAACTTTGAAACTAAATAAAAAATTACAGTCTAGAAAACAATATAATAGTCATTCCAGATTTAAACAGATAACATATAAAAACATGATAAGTAAGTGAGCAACTGAATTTGCTCTACAACTGCTGCCATGCCTAGTTATGTTCCCATTTGGGAACAAATTGATTTCCGCCTTTTTTAATTGTTAGAAGGAAAGGAGTCAACTGAGGGCAAGTCTTGGTGTAATGGTAGGTTGTTCCCATGTAATCTGGGCCTCATGAGTTTGAAGCATAAAATGGCCTCTTCATGTGTGGGTATAAAGCTATGTACATTTGACCCTTCCCAACTTCTGCAGTGGCAGGACTTGTGCATTGGGCCACCTAGAAGAATCAACACCGAAGGTTGTACCAACTAGCAACCAGTTCAATACGGTACAAGTCCATACCATGTCACTTCGAAAAGTACGGGAGAGGTGAGGGGAGGGGGAGAAAAGGAGAGAGGGAGAGGAAGGGAGGGATGAAGGGGAGGGACGAGGACTAAACCCTAACTCTAACCCTAGTGGATCAAGAGAGAGAGAGAGGCTCCTAACCCAGGAAGGAGGGAGGAGGGAGGAGGGGGGGGAGGGAGAGAGAAGCGAGGGAGAGGAAGGGAGGGCCCAAGGGTTTCCAATGACGGTCCAAAGGGAGCGAGTAGTGTCCAATGCCATCGAAATCCTCCAATGATGGGGAGGGGCACTCGAACTATTGGAAGCAGC
>KE504783.1:108155-120017 GCA_000441515.1 Elaeis oleifera | reverse complement strand
AAAAAAAGAAGAATCTCTCAAATCTGCAGACTCAAATATATATGGACTAAACCATCTTGAATATATGAGTTGAATCATGCTAGTAACCAACAAGTCCGGTTTGGCATGTTTGAACTAACAGGTTTGACAAGGCTCAGCAATCCTTGGTTTCAACCAAATGGGTTAGCTAACTTTTGCTAACATAGTTTAATTTGGACATGACTTGTTTCAAGAAATGTGAAATATTTAAAATCAAACTTGACAGGCTGGTGGACAATAGTTTTAGGCAAAAGCGAATTATTTAACCACTCTTCTACATTATTGAAATGGTAATACACATAGAAGCATCAGAATGCACATAGTAAAAGCCTGGTCATGATATCATCTATATTCACTCAATCAGAGAAATATGAAAAACTAGTGGAGACTGCATTACAGAGCCCACATGTCTACAATAGAGCGGAGTTCCAGGTATAAGAAGCATAAAGTTCTAGAATATGCGAATTGTTTTCACTGATGCAGTGAGGACCTAGGTGAGAGACAGAGAACTGATCTAATGGATGATAAATATATATATATTTTTTACAGTCAAAACAATGCTAGATGGACATCAGACTAATTGTGGGTTACTCAAGTCTGATAGCAGGAAGGCTATCTATTTGGATCACAGAGAGCCATGCTCATCCCATCCCCATGTACTATAGCAGAGATACGATCCTACATGCAACAACTTATATGCCACTAGTTTCTAGAATACGACATGCCATAAAAGTGACCCCCTATTGATGGGCAGATCAGATCTTTTCAATGTCAAATCTAATAGGAATTTGCATCCCATATGAATAAATATATGAAAATTTTTTGTACAAATAAGCATTAGTCTTGGACATGCAATACACCTAATAGGAATGAGGAAGAGAGGAGAGAGCCAATGTGGTCATAAACTCCATTCAATTTTAAGTGGCAGTTGTTGTTGCATCAAGTAGCCCCTCGCTCTTGTTATGCACAAATTAGAATGTGCCATTCTATTATTGGTACAACTCACCAATACTATGAAATGAAGGGTCCTATACCTCTAAAAGAACAGGTTAGAAACCTCAGGCTTGCCCAAGTGCTCCCCATACCTCCAACTGTCTGAGGACCTCTCAACAACTCTTTCATAAGGAGATGTTCCTCTCTCGATCATTCAGCCTCCTCCTTCCCTGCCTGATCACGGGGCAACAGAGGAGACTGATTAACCTTTCTCCCCCCTAAGACTTAGGAAGATATATCGAATATAACATCATTTTTTCAAACCTTTCTAGAATTCAACAAAATTAAAAATAAAGAATACAAAAGGACCACTATCTTGTATGGTCAACCAAATCTGGACAGAACATAGGAATCCAGCAAAAAAAAAAAGGTCCAGCTTAGATTAGCTAACCATGCATACAAATTAGGAGGTTGTACAGGCCTTTGTCCCATTTAATGATGATATCACATTTCATACTTACTTCTCTTTGGAAATTTATATTTACCTTCTTTTATATTCAATATTATATTACATGTCCCATTTAACGATGATATCACTTTTACTACTAACTTGTCTCGGGAAATTTATATTCACCTTCTTTTTTTAATTCAATATTATTATCCAGGATGTTCACTAAAATCTTTGCGACTGTAAACTTTTAAGATCGCCCGCTTTGACATGCACCAACCAAGTGAGCTCAATTACTCATTATACTTCAAAATAACCCTCTTTTGATTCCACTGTATCATTTTCGGGTCCTAATCTCTTTAAGTTCGAAAATATTTTGTCAGCACAAAAGCCAGGGTGCAATATTTACGATGTGAGTTACAGAGAGATCCTTTGGACTTCAAATGAGCTTCAAAAGACTGAACTTCCTACTTCGAATCTTAGCAGGTTTCAGGGATAATTTTGCCAATATAAACGAATACAATTCCAATCAAATCCACCCAGAAGAGCTACGAAGTAAAAATTAAAGCCTCATATATAAGGATTGAGGAACCCTAACTCACCTGATCGCGAACTGGAACCTCGACCACCCTCTCTGAAGCGAAGATCCCCGGCACTGGAGGGCGGCGGATGGATCGGAAGCGCTGCTTGCACATGGGGCAGCGGGACTCGACCTTGGCCCACTCCATGATGCAGATGAAGCAGAAGCAGTGGTCGCAGCTGTCGATCCGGCCGTGGATCGACCGGCCGCCGTCGGAGAGGCAGATGCCGCAAATCTTCTCCTCCGTCGCCGTCAGAGCGGCGGATCCCTCGGCGGCCGCGGGCTCCTCCGCCATCTTCTCCTTGCCCTTGGAGCCGGGAGCCAGAGACGGAGACTCAGCTAGGGTTTTGAGGCGCTTGGCCGGGACGCGCGGAGCTCGAAGACATCCGCCATTTGCCAAACGAGAGCACCCCTCCTCTCCCCGCGTATATCCCGAGCCCCTTCGGAGAAGCGAGTGCACCCGGTTTTCTTCATACTGGTACCGGACTCGTGCATATCGGATGTACACGTCTCATAGATTGGAAGCTCAGGAAATTGTACATCATGTATTATTAAGCTTAATAACACCCTAAATTCCTAACAAATTAATTTTTCTCTATTTGGTGCTTCGGACTTCAAATTACATGATTTTTAAATTGCAAACATCTTCCAGGATCATTTAATTAAAATATAAATAATTTTAATTTTAAATCATTTTTGCATGCAATCCTTCTCTAATAATGAATTACAAAAAATATTATAAGTTGTTTGTGCAATATAAAGGTAAAAATAGATCGGATAATATCCTTCTGAATCTATTTTTATATTCAAATATATTTAAATATAGATAAAATTTAAGTAACTGACTAATATCTATATTTATACTTGAATATCCAAATCTATTATAAGCTTATTTAATTTTATATAATATTTATAAATTTTAAATAAATATACAATCATATTTATATGCTATTAACTTGATTTACCATTCACTTGTTAATATTTTTGATTTTGTGGTCATAAATTTAATTATCTGACTTATATTTATATTTATATCCATATTTTAATATCTAATTTGATGTATTTTTAATAAATATAAATATATATTTTGCATCCAATCAATATCTATATCTGTATCTTATCCATCAAATAAATAAATATGAATATAGATATTTTAATATCCGATCTATTTTTAGCCCTAGTGCAATATCTAAATTTCTTTTTAAAAATTGTTGTCTCTCTCACTTAAAGACCTAAGGTGCAAGTTTGTTATATTTAAGGTCAAGGATAATGCACATCTAGAGGCTCCAATGCAAACTCTAGGGCACGTTAAGTTCATTTACTTACGAAACCATCCTACTTTTCTTGCTGCAAGCATCCACAAAAATCACCATCCTTTAATGCTGTATGGACCTCGCTATAGGTTTAGGGGATATGCCTACGAGTATTTAGAGCATCTCATGAGGACCTCTCTAAAATGGGTATGAGCTGTGGACCTGTGTTATTTGAATTGGTGTTCAAGTTGCTCTAACCTCACATATGATTGACTTTTTAAAAATCAAAGATGATGATATAAATTTAATTGTTCATATAAATGATTGAAAAAATATTCATGTTCAACATTTGAAGAAACAACTCTCATAATTTGAATAATGAAATTTCCTGAGGAGTACCTCCAATACACTACTGCCTTTTGCTGTGGAAAATAATTTTGACCATGTATGCAAATATCTTGTTTATTTGTTTTGGTGCATGGCAGATATCCCAGTTGAAGCTCCATTGGTTTCTAGTTTGTTGGGGTCCAGCTTCGAGTACCTCTGGGCATAAATACGGCGTATGATGGTTTCTTGGGACCCTCCTGGGTAAACAAATATGATTAACCCTTTAGGGGTTTGGGATAATTATAGATTCCCATCCAATATTTAAAAAATATATATTTCACTACTTAATTTTATTATATGCATAACACATAATTCTGAATGGATACATCATAAACAGACTTTTCGAAAGATTTCTATAAATAAAGAGATGCATTCCAACCAAAAAATGTATCTGATTTGATCTCAATTTTAATGGAGATAATCCTCGACGAACCGATGGATTATGTGAAAGAATATATCCAATGAAAAAATGCCTAAACATACTCAATTTTTTATATCTATAATAAAAAATATATCGTACTTTCTATCTATTGGAACAGCATCTCCTTCCATATGAATAACATCAGATTAGAGGAGAGAATTGAGAGCACTAATTGAGTGAACTCAAGTATACCTAATAAGTGCTTGAGAAGAGAATTTTATCCATATAAAAGAGGATTGAAAAAAATTATTTTCATCAAGTTTGCTAATTTTCAATGTATCTGAATTTTTGCTAATTCGAATTCAACCCTGATTCTCCTTCAATAGAGTACGCTTCAAGAAGAGAATGAATTGATTTGTTATATCTTGAGAGTAGAACACCATCAACTAGTTGCATCTGGATGGAAAGAATTCTACTTTAAAGAAAGTATTTTTCAAAGCGTGTCTTGAACTTGATAAAATCAAAGCTTAATTTATTTTCATTGTGTGTAAAAAGCTATTACTTAAATATCAAACATAAAATTATAATATTAAATAAGAAAGATTTCCAATAATTGTGGAGTAGAATTCTTGTTTTATTTATTATTATACTTATGACATCCTTAGATGATTATACCTTTGCTAAACTAGAGAAATTTTCTAGATAAAATTTTAGTTGTTGGCTATGCCAGATGCGCTATTGGCTAACCTTTTTAGGATTATACTTTGTTATTGAAAATTCTGATTTAAGTAAGGACACTGCCGCCTCTACCACTGCACAATCTAATATAAAAAAGATTTTATTTGTCATGGTAGAATTCATGCTCTTATACACTTCATGATACTTATTGCACCACTTCCGATGCACATGAGTTATGGGATGCATTAGAACAAAAATATGATGAAAAAGATGAAGGTCTAGAAAAATATATTGCCGGCAAGTTTCTAGACTATAAAATGATAGATGAAAAATCTATAGTGCAATAAACTTATGAACTGCAAGCTTTAATCCATGATAGGACCAAAAAGGAATCAATCTTGAAGAGAAAATTCTTATAGCTACAGTTGCTGATAAGTTTCTCCTAAATAAAAATCTTTGTTTATCATTAAAACATAAAAGAGATCTGTTAACTATGAGTGATTTAATAGTTTCCCTTCAAATAGAAGAAAACATAGAGAAAGGATAAATTGTATAATATTATTTAAAGTAAGATAAATTTAGTAGAGAGAAATAAAATAAGAAATTTAGAAAAAAAATATAATAATATTAAGCCATAGTCAAAATTAATAAAATATAAATATAAATAAAAATATTATGTTTGTTATAAATTCGAGCACTTTGTAAGAAATTGTCGCTATCAAAAAATACGCCCTAAAGAGTTAGAAAATCTGAATAGCCTAGAGGCAAATATGGTAACTGTTGGATCCCATTCACTTGTAGCTGATGAAATGTTTGTTTCTATAAAACTTAAGATAAATCTAATATATCAATCTACTGATTGGTAGATTGATACCGGTGCTAATATATATTTTTATGCTGATAAATTTCTATTCTTCATTTATCAGGTTTTCAATGAAAATATTGTAAAGATGGAGAATACTAGTGCTGTATATGTGAGAGGTGAAGGGAGAATAGATTTGATATATAATATCGGGTAAGACTCACTCTCCATTAGGTGCAGCATGTACCAGAAGTTTGGAAGAATCTCACCAGTAGTTCTTTCTCAATAACGAATGGCTATAAAATAAGTTTTGAGTCAAATATAGTTGTTTTAACTAAAAATGATAATTTTATTGGAAGAGGTTATGTATCCAATGGTTTATTTAAATTGAATGTAATAAAAATTGAAAATAATAAAGTTAGTTCTTCTTTTGTTTATAATATTATATCTTCTAATTTGTTATACGGTGGATTTGATCATGTAAATTATAATATTATTAAAAAATAATAAATTTAAATGTTATTCTTAAATATGATATGAATATAAATGAAAAATGTAAGATGCATGTACAACCTAAACAACCGAAAAATTATTTAAATAATATATAGAGAAACTGAACTTTTAAATTAATACTATCCAATCAGTGAGAACCCTCCAGCCAAGGCTATGAACCAGCACCGAGATATTTGCCCATTGCTTCCTCAACTCCTCCATCACCTCTGCAAACTCTCCACATCCTCTGGCGAGATTTTATGCGTCATCCACCGGGACTGCTGAGACAGTCCCTCAGCCACCCAATCCCACGATCTCTATTCCCCCGGAGGCAGCAGTCCCTCAACCACCTGAGCCCACGATCTCCCGCGATGACCGGCTGCTATCACTAGGTCCTCCCATTTTTCAGCCATAATGAACCCTTAGCGAAGTCACCCAAAGCCTGCACGTCAAAGGCCAAAGAGAAAGCCCGAATATGGATGCAACCGCTTGAGCGCACTCGGCGGAATGCCCTTTTTGTTTATTTCTTCAATCAAACATCGAAAGAAACTATATATCTCATGAAATAGATCATCCATCCAGCAATAATTATCGCTTCCAGCAAAAGCAGTCATAAATTCATAATCCCACTTCATGTTACATCCACGCATTCCAAATATAAGTTGATTTTATTATAGATCGCTTCATTTCTACGTACGCAGCTCGGAGAGCTCCCTGACCATTTGCTCCAGATTCCGGTACGAGCTCCCCCTTCTGCCACAGCCTCCGCCGCCTTCCTCCCCAGCGCCGCCACCCGGATCCTCATTTCCGGCCACGCCACCTCCGCCACGGCCTCCGCCATCACCCTCGCCAGATCTTCCGGCTCCGGCGTCCCCTCCTCCCCTCCCCGACCCTCACCGCCACCCCCAACTCCTCCACCACTAGCCTCGCGTTCGCGAACTGGTCCGCCCGCATCGGCCATGCCAGAAGCACCACCCCGCCGCCGCCGCCTCCAGAACCGAGTTCCACCCGCAGTGCGTCAGGAACGCCCCACGGCCACATGGTTCAGTATCTCCACCTGCGGCGCCCAGCCCCGGACAACCAGCCCCGTCCCACCACCCGCCCTCGAAGCCCTCCGGCACCACAGCCCGCCACCGCCGGCGGCCCACACAAAACGCACCCGCTGCGCTCCAGCGCCGCCGCCAGCGCCCGCCCTGCTTCTCCGTCGGTGTGTACTGGCTCCCGAAGCAGACGTACACCACCGACCGCGGCGGGCACGCGTCAAGCCAAGCCGCCACCTCCTCCGCCGGGACGGAGCTCCGGCCACCGCGCCCAGCCGCGGGACCGGACGGGGAGATGGGCCCCACCGCCCAGACGCGGTGATAGGCCCGCTTTAGGTGGGCAAGGAAGGGGCCCTCGAGGGCGTCGAAGGTGTTGATGGCCGCCCCCAGCTGCTGGTGGCGTTGGCGAGGAAGCCCTCCGCACGAACTCCCAGTCCGGGTCGCCGGCCCTGAACCGGCGCCAGAGGCTGGGAAGGTGGTCGAAGGGGAAGACCGGGGAAGAGGGGAGGTCGGAAAGGACGGTGAGGGCGTTGGGCCGTCGCCATCCTCGCGGCGGGCATGCGGAGCCAGACGTGGTCGATGACGGAGACGGCGAAGGCACCGGAGGAGCAGAAGATAAGGCGGGGACTTCGAGGTCGACGGCGAGGCGGTTGGTCCAGCCGAGCAAGAAGTCGGAGAGGAGGGCGGATGGGGGTGGGATGGGATCGGGCCCAGCGGAGTACGTCGGGGCTGAGGAGGGAGAGGGCGTGGACGAGGGCGGCGGCGGCGGAGGCCTGGGGAGGGAGGTCGCGTACGTGCTCGACGCCGGCGGGGATGGAAGGGTGGGCGGGAGGGAAGGCGAGGGGCCTGGCGGAGGGGACGGCGGACAGGAAGGAGTCAAGGAGGGAGAGGTTGGCCGGGTGACGACAACGGTGAGGGAGAGGGCGGCGCCGACGGCGGCGAAGCGGTTGGAGAGGTGGTGGGCGAGGTCGAGGAGGGGATGAGGTGGCCCTGGGCCGGCAGCGGAACGAGGAGGAGGTGGACGGGTTGACGACGAAAGTCCTGGGAATTCGGCATCGGGAGTGAAGGAAGAAGGGAACCGGCAGCTTTACCAAGAGTCCACAGAATTGAGAACCGAAAAAAGCTTACAAATTACAATTTGATTTTTTTATTTTTTAACGGGAATATTCCCTGTCCCTCTCTTCCTTTTTTTTTTTTTCGGTAATACTTCCCTGTCCCGCTCTTTGACCACGTTTTAAGGATTGGACCCGTTAACCAGTAGTTAAACCTTCGTCCCCCACATCTTATTACGATAAGATAAAGTCCGTAGGTTTAAACGGTATTCTTTATAATATTTATTATAAAAATATTAAAAAATTATCAAATCATCATTTTTTTAATATTTATTATTTTATAAAAATAATATTTAATATTTTTAATTTTTTTTTCATAATTTTTTCTCATCACCTGTCTTTCCGCTGTCTGCCTCCCTACGGCCGCACAACCCCCCCTTCATTTTTCTCTACCCAACTCTTCACCACTTGAACCCGCCATCGCATGCCACCTCCCTCCTACACTCACCTCTCCATCGCTCGAACCCACTGCTCATTTTTCTGTCGCTGCATGCTGTTCTTTTCCTCTTCTGCCCACATCTCTATCGCTAGCCTTCTAGCCACCACATGCCACCTCTTTCGTCCTCCTCCTCCTCCACCCCCTTCTCATCGTTCACCCTCGGCAAAGACCTAAGCTCCCGACCCTCTTCCTCCTCCTTTATGGTGGTGAGAACACCCCCAACACACCACTGGCAAAACCCTCCCCTCCACCTTTGGTGAAGACCCCGACACCCCCCTTCTCCCTCTCCTCTGCCCTCGACGCACCCTTCCACCCATCTTTCCTCCACCCTCAAAGAAGACCCCCCTCCCCCTTAACTCCTCCTCGGGTCTCTCCAACTCTGCTACCCACTCCTGCTTAGAAATCGTAATTTGGCAGAGGACTGGGATGAAGGCTTTGGACAAAAAAAATTATGACATTCAATTTAATTACGGGACCTATCATCGATTCAATATTGAAATAACCCTAATCCATAAGACATTTATCGCATCGGTCATGCATATTAGCGCTCCAACTGGTTGCTGATGGAGAAATCTAAGCCGTCCATCTTCAATTCGATAGCCAAAATAAATCAGCCATTAAAAGCCTAAACTATTCTTTGGAGCACCATAACAAAATCCTAGTCCATATTGAATGGTTTATCTCTAGAAAATATCAAAATTACCCCTATATGAATGGCATGAGATGCATCATAGCAAAACTTGGGTTTTGCTATGATGCTTCCAAAGGTATTCGATCTTTTACTGTTTATACATTTCTAACCATCGGATTAAACATGGACCATTCGGATTTCAATTGATTGAAGTGCTGATGTACATGCTGATGCGGTAGATATTTCAAAGTTAAATTATTTCAACATTAAATTGACTTTTTTTTTCGAGAAGACTTCTCCATGGGTCATCGGAAGGCGGAGGAGTGGGGGGCAGGGGGTTGGAATGGACAGAGAGCGGAGGAGCCGCAGGCATTGATGGGGTGGGGGGCGTGGGGAAGCTGCAGGTGAAGTGGGTGAGGTGGTGGCACGTAAGAGCCCCAGGCATGTGGGTGGCGAGGAGAAGCCGCAGGAGGGGGGGCGATTATGGATTGGGGGTGGTGATGGATGAGTTGAGGGTGGTGGGGTGGGGAGAGGTGGTGACCGCAGGCATGCGGGGGGTCGTGGAGAAGCCACAGGATGGGGGATTGCAAGTTGGGGGGCAGACGAGATGCGAGCTGGGGGTGCATGGAGAAGCAGTGAGCGCCGGGGGGACTGCGGGCGTGCAAGAGGGGCACAGGAGGGTGGGGGTGGTGGGGGTGACCACAGGCGCGTAGGGGCCGCCGGGTGGGGGGGAGGAGGAGGGCGCAGACGATCCATAGGTGGCACCTGAGGCGGGTTGGCTGGGAGAAGGGCAAAGAGAGGCAGAAGAGCCGCAGAGAAAGAAGGAAGAAAGAAAAAATAATATAAAATATTATTTTTAAAAATAAATATATAAAATAATAATACGTAATATCATAATATTTTTATAATAAATATTATAAAAAGTACTATAGCAAAATCTAACAAACCTAATCCGTATGGAATGATTTATCTTTAAAAATATTAAAATTAACCCTATACGTGGGCATGAGAAGAGCAACATGATCCCCATTTTGAGCTCCAAAACTAGGTTCCTCAAGTGGAGGATCTAGTACTTGGAGAAAGGGACCAAGAGTCAGGCGTAGATGGAGAAATAGTTCAAAATGGGACTTCTCTCTTGGTGGGATTTTCTCCATGGTCCAGGTGACCGATCAGAGGAACTCATCGAAACTGGAGAAGCACGGCCAGAGCACGAAGCAGGCCTTCACCATGCTCCAAGACAACTATCCTGAATTCATTGCCAAGAAGGTATTCTTTGATAAAGATCTCATCTTTTCTATGTTAATTCCTTGAGTTTAATCTATGGGTTTTAGACTTTATGCTGAATTAGGTGTTTGTTTCAAAAGAATTTGTGTCTCGATTGTTTGGTCTATTTTATGTAGAGATAGATTGAGTTGGATTGTTAATTATTTAAACCAATAGAGCATGATATCTATTTTGATGAAGCTAGATTCATTCTTTGCCCTTTCAGAATTCGTCTGTTTTAGGATTAGGTGAAATTATGTTGAGTCTATGATAGAAAGAAGTATTATAAATTATTTGTCTCTTCTTCTTCTTCTTCTTCTTCTTATTGTGATAGTTGAATATGATGTTGTTGGATGAAGTTAATTTATCTAAAAAAATAGATTTATTTGTTTTAGTTGCGTTGGATTAATGAATTGATGGATTCTTATTTCTTTCTGCAAAGTTAATTCATCTAAGTTAGCGGTCTTCATTATTCTTATCTTTACGTAGTTGCTTTGGGATCTGATAAAACTGAGTTGTGTTAATATGAAAGGGAAAGCAGTAATAACATGGGTGCCATATGCTGGGTGTTCATCAATGTTCCATGGTGCTACCTTGCTTTCAATAGGATGATCAGCCCCTTCTTCACACGGAGTTTGTAAATATTTTCTCTACTACACTGTATTCTTTTTGAATTGTGTGATAAAATTTGTTATTATGTTTTCTATCTTTCTTTGCTATAGATGCATTGCACTTGAGCAAGTCCCAGTTTAATATGGAGGCCGAAGCAAGGACAGCAACCCTGATTTCACCACCTCTGATGTTGTTACTGAAGTCACCAAGCAAACTGTAATATCCAAAATTTCTAAACAACCCAAAAAGGAGGATCTCGCATGACTTTTAAAGTAGGGCCAAAAAAATTGAAAAAAAAGACTCTCAATGGGGGTCTCCTTCTCCCTATCGACTTCATCGGAAAATGCTAGCTTTGAGGACTCAAAACTCCCCTCCCATCCTATTAAAACCCCTTTCAACCCCCTTTAAAATCCCATAGTCGGCCACTAGACCATCGCTGGAAACCTCTTTTCCTCTTCCAGACATTCATGATTATGTTCACCGAAATGGGGTCCCATTGTCGTCAGGTAAACCCTTAAATTATTTGATTAAACCTTCTCACCCTCTTCCTTAGCTCTAAGATCATGGTTTTGGCTGACAATCACTAGAATTCTTTTGAAAATTCAAATCATATTTTATCCTCTATTTTTCTTAGAATTTCTATCCTTTCTCTTTTATCCAACCATCCTGTCGTGGTCGCCGGCCACCATCATCATCGGTCCTATGGCCATGGCCATCGCTGGCTGGAGCTCTCTTCTATTTTGAGGAGGGGCAACCTGAAGGTCCCTTGTTTGCCAAAGAACCTATGGGAGAAAGAAAAGAGAAAAAAAGAAA
>KE504783.1:33431-78190 GCA_000441515.1 Elaeis oleifera | reverse complement strand
TCAAATTCAAATAGAAAGAGAGAATGAAATAAGAAAGATGCACATAGAGGAAGGGCGCCCTTTTCTTCACGCATGCGAACGTGCATTCTCCTTTTCTCCAATTTTTTTATCACACAAAAATCAACTCCCACACCCCATCTGATAATGATTTGATCTTATTTGAATCAAATTTAAATAGAAAAAAATAGTAAGAAAGAGAATCTCAGATGGAGTGGGGTGCCAATATATGGAGTGGGGTGCCAACTATTGGCGCCCCTCCCTTCACGCGTGTGAAAACAAAGGGGGCGTGTCTCCATGCCCTCCTCCCCTTTTCTACATGAAAATTGAGAGAGTCTCAAAGAACTTAGGCTCTCTGAGTCATGATTCATCTGGTCCAAATTGGATCTCAATCGGATTCAAATCGAGTCCGAATCGAGTCGAATTCGAAAGGCTGTCAAGTCTGATCTAATCAAGCTTGAAATCCAAATCCGATTTGAATAATTAAACTCAATTAATATTAAATTAAATTAAATTAAGTTAAATTTGATTTAAATTAATTAAACTTAATCCATAATTTAATCAATCTCAATAAAATTATAATATTTATAATTAAGTCCCTGCGCTAACAATTAATAGTTGCCAAAACTGTAACGCTTACAAGTTAGCAGTTTCTAAAATTCAAACTATCAATTTGATTGATAATTTGAATATGATCTAAGCTATTGATTAGGTCATGCTTCTTTTGTGTGTGACCCATCATGTTCTATTCTCTCTGGTAGTGAGACATACCGTGATCTCCATCACAGTATCATCGAAACTTCTTTTGATGGGCTAGAACGATTCTAACTCACCTCACTAAGAATTATTGATTCAAAATGATCTTATTAAGTTCTTACGATCTACTAGTAACGTCTAGCAGCATGTAGTGGTAATTTAATAGAAAAAAAGATGAACCCTAGGTGCAGTTATCGTGTGATACAATCCCTCTATCATGAGTTTCAATTAGACGAAGATCATAGAGAATTTGTCAAACTCCATCATAGCATATGCTAGATTGGCTCGATTCGAGTATATTTGTGAATCTCATAAAATTTTTTTTTAGTATTCACTCTTGCTCTAGCCAGAGGCTTTCTGAACTCAGTCTTGCGAATCGCATAGGACTACTCTTTTTCTACTAAGATCGATAGATTCCATCGAGATACATCCTACTCCAAACAATGAATCTGAATCTATAATAGCTAACATACATAGCAAGAATCCGAATGGCTAGAGACTAAGAAAACGTGCAGTCAAACTAAGTAGCCTCGCTGTGAATAGCCAACACACCGCAAGTCAAAAAAATCAATCACATCTCTACAGCATTGAGAAAATCACTGATGAGTGAGTAGATATCCAAGTGGTTTCTCGTGTTGGTCACGTTCAGTGTAAGTTATTCTCTAATAACAACCTACACTCTCACCCCAGTATCTCTATACCACAGACTCGAGACTCACTTGTCCTAAAGGAAAGTGATTCGTGCACTAATCTTGAATAGATTGATTACTGTCCTTCGTGACGATCTTTCGATCGAAAGTATTTAGAAATTTATCACTAATGATGTATGTCTTAAATTCTCAATACTTTGAGAATATACAAAATCATCTTTATTAATTTTTAAGATAAATAATAGACACATATGACATGATTGGTTATTAAGACTATCCATCAAGTACAAAACATGTCATAGAGAAAGGTATGTGTCAGCCAAGATTGGCTTCTAGGGCACGCATCTAACAAAAAAAAATAATTTTTCATTATTAAGAGTTATTGTTACAAAAGAGGTTAGATGAAGCTGAGCCAAAACATATGCTCGGACATGCCCAAGTAAAATCTACAAAAGGGCAAAAAAAGAGATAAAGGTCACCAAGGCCTGGCCATTGATCGGGACAACACGTTCCTCCTTGGTGGCAGCAGTTGGAGTTAAGGCAATGATCACAGCAACCTTTACAGCCTCAGCCTCGGTGACCACCTGCACCTCGGCTAGCTCTATATCATCCCATCCAAGCGACTGAGGTTGAGCTCAAAGAAGAGGCGCTGAACCCAAGCCCGACAATCTGCCACTCCCTCTAGGTATGAGTTAGTGGTGAACTCGGCCTTCTCCTTCTATAGCTCGACTGAGGCACAGAACTCCATGATCGCCTCCTTTTAGCAGCTTGGAGCTCCTTCTCCCACATAACCTCGGCACTATGGAGGGCCTTGGTGACCTGGCCCTTAGCTCGTGCTGTCTTCTCCATAGCCTTGCCGACCATGATCTTGAGGTCATGCACCTCTTGGCTAGCCTCAAGGGGGCCTTCCGAGCTTTATCCTCAGCTACCAATGTGTCGGCCACCTTCACCTCGACAACCTAGGCCCTAGCCTCGGCCTCCTTCATGGCCACCTCAAACACCATCAGTGAGTCGACAAAATATTTGAGGTGGTAGATGAGCTGAAAAGGAAATCGAGGTCAGAACATAACTATGAATGAAGAATAAAAGAAGGGGTAGGTCGAACTTAAAGGATCGGATAATAGAAATCCTTAATGTGGAGCCTTGATCGCTCAGCCTTCATGAGCTCCACATCAGTTGGAAGAATGGCTGCTCGAAGAAGCTCCTGGGTGATGTTGTAGTCTTGCAAGCCTGACCTTGAACCCTGTGACCCCGATTGACCTCAGTAGGGGTCGATTGAGGAGCCGACTTAGTGGGAGAAGTGATCAAAGGACCTGCAAGGTCTTGCCTCACGTTGGGTGCTAAAAAAGAAGCTACCTGAGCCATGGACTGTGACCTTGGAGTGACTGCTTAGAAGGGGCTAGCAATTTGGACCTCAGATGATGAGGCCCTCCTTATTAGTGCCGTGCCTCAAGTCGAGGTGTGGGAGGACTTGATAGTTGACTACTCCAAGACCACTTTGGTCTTGCCCCCTTTGGATGCTGGGGGCCCGACTGTGGCCTTCTTCCTCTTTTAGGCCACGTAGTGAATTATCTTGAGCTCCTCAGGCCTCATATCTAAACAAAAATGAAAAGAAGTAGAAGTTAGAAGTCAGTTCATCCCAAATGGGCTTAGAGTTGAAGAAAGACTATACTGATGATGAGCTTACTGCTAAGATTGGCAGGGCTCAAGCCGACCTTGAAGAGAGCTTGGTTGGAGAGGAGATCTTGTAGGGGCAGAATGGTGTGCCCAAAAATTACCACCAAGGATCACTCCTTAGCATTGGATAGCCTCGGGGCCTTCCTTAATGACCTTTGAGGCCAACCTCATATGGTGTCAAACCCTCATGACTGCTCAGAAGAATAAAAAGAAGTGCTCCTTCCATCTGTGGGAGGAGGAAGAATCATCTTGGATAAGATTCATCTTATTTTGAGATAGATGTACCACCAATCAACCTCCATTGGGTGCTCCTTAAAGGTGAAGCATGCCAAAAGAGGTGCATGGTCGGCATGACTTCAAGGAGAAAGCAATGAGAAAGGAAGACGATGATCAGCCACCATGAGTTTGGTTCTATCGAACAAGGAACATTCTGAAAAGCCCTAAAAAATGCTATGATGAAAGGGTGGAAGGAGAGCCTTAGGCCAAACTTGAGGGACTCCTCATACAGCCCAATCTGACATATATGGGGCTTGGCCACCATGTCGTCAAGATCGGTGAGCTGCAGTTGGAACTCAGAAGGGATTTGAAATTGGAGGCATACGATCTTCAAGTCCTCACAAGCAAGGATGGATGCTATCCTACAAGGGCCGAAGGTTGGCTCTACTCACACCTCGGAACCATCTGAGGTGGGGTCATGGTCCTGAGCTGGGGATTGCTGGTCATCTGACAAGCCATAGTTTGAAGACCAACTTTCCGTCGAAGTGCTAGATCGGCTCTTCTCAACAGAGGAGCCAAGGAATAAAGCACTAACAAAAGAAGTTAAAGCTTAGAGCTAACCTACATCGGGGAGAGCTAAGGAAGAAAAATGACTAAGCAACACAGGGGCTACTGACCTTGGAAATGGACCTTGAGGAGATCGGATCGAACGAAGCTTTGGCTAAGGTGGCTGATCGCGATCATCGAGAACCCCATCGAAAATCACCAAGGGCAGCACCTCCTCTTCGTGAAACAATAAAAGTGAAAGTGAAGGGGGACAAGCTATGTATAGGAGCTCGGACGACTCTGATCAGGCGATGTTCACCACCATGGATGGCTGCCAGGTGGTCACTCAGGATTAGAGAATGAAGCCTCTCATGGATCATTAACATCAATGGCCCAGATTGGTAGGGGCAACAGCTTTGACAGGATCGCAACATATGACACCCACTCATTACTCTATTGTTTCACTCATGGAGGTGCATTTGCTATGATCGTTCTATCATCGAACATGGCTTAGCCTCAGTTATTGACCTAACTCTCTTCACTCGACCTCAGTTTTAGCTCGAGCTCGAGAATGGGGGACAAATATTGGGGTGTCACCTTGACCTCAACCAGAGATAAAGCTCCCTTGAGCTCTGCTAGCGTCGAGGACATGTGGTCAGAGCCCACCAACCTGACCTCCTCAGTCGAGGATAAGGAGGAGGCTAGCCCAACTAGGTAGGAGAACTAATCCGAAAGGGGATTGATCCTCTAGTCACAATAAGCTCGATAAGACAATCATGACCATGTAAGAGGGGATCCGCACAATAGTTAGGTGATAGCTAGTCTACTCCACGTCTCGAACATGGGATATGATTTATGCTGGTGTGATTCATGCACACATTCCATAATGGCCATCGTTCAAAGTGAGAAGGGCCGCAGCGCCCCCCTCTATAAATAGAGAGGAAAGGAGGACCCTAGGTAAGTCTCAAGCCCTCGTAAATACTTCTCTCTCTCTGTTCTTTGATTATCCATTGACTTGAGCATCGGTGGATCCTCCCAGAAATATTTCTGATCATAGACTTTATTTGTAGGTTTAATTTCCACTAGGTGGGCACATCACCGACTTCGGCTCTCTCTAGCTTGGGCCGACCTCAACCTTAGCCTGGTGCCCATCAGACCCACTAACCTTGGGCTAGTTCAGTAATCAACAGCAACAATTTAGATTTGAATACTAACTCGCTAAACATACCATACAGTCTGGGAGCTCCAAGTCTTAGGATGGGAGGTGAGCCATGGAGCTAAGTTTATCTCAAATGCAGAGGATGGGCACATAGCGATTGTCCAGAAGACAAGAAAGTTGGTTGCCACTGAGGAGCTATGGTGAAGGTCTCCTTCAACAAATAGCATTTTCAGAAAAAATTTACCTATGCAATGGATAGCATTGCCAGAAGAAATTTTATCTATGAATGAATTAATGAATTCCATAGTCTTGGCATCTATCATCACAATAGGAAATTCCATAAGCTCAACTTGCCCATCTAAATCAAGAACCAATCGGTAATCTAGATTTCGAGTCCTCAATCTATTTAGGCAGGTAGCGCATTAACTTTAAGGTCCGCATAATAATTGTGATTGAACATCTCAATGTGGGTAGTTTCTTCCTTCTACAAATAAAGAAAGGTTAGTTATTATGATAGTATTTATTATATTTTTAAAATCATATAGCACCTCCCACTTGAACTAAGAAATTACTAGGAATAGGACTGCAAACATACCTACTCACATTTGGAGACTTTGTAATTAAGCCACATAAGAGCTTCAATCAAAAGAATTTAGATGATTTATCATTTATAATTCAGAGAGAAAAAAGAGGTACCAAGACTCATTTATGCCTTCGAAGCCATCAGATTGGACTCCATCATATCTGTCAGGATCAAGAGAGCTGATGCCATGCTCGCTTCCATCACTATAGGTATCGCCTTCGAACTCCTATAGTTAAATAAACATTATACATAGTTAATTTTGCCTAATGCATAGTTAATCTATAATGGTACATTGTTATTGTATCATTATATATAGTTATTATATCATGGTATACAATTAAGTAAAAATGTTATACAGTTATTTTATCTTGATACATAGTTAATTTAATATGGTACATAGTTATTGTATGATAGTGCACAATTGATCCAATATGGTATACAATCTATACAATTAATGCAATATAGTACATAGTTAATGTATCATAGTATATACTTAATATATTATGATATATACTTATAGTATCATGGTACACAGTTATCATATTATGGTACATAATTAATCCAATATGGTACACATACACAGTTAACCAATAGAGTACACGGTTAAGATATTATGGTACACAAATAAATATGATGCATAATTATTTTAGCATGATACATATATTAGATTAACTGTATACCATAATACATTAAATGTGCATTATTCTATATTAACTATATATTATTCTATATTAATTGTATACCACGTTAGATTAACTATGTATCATGATACATAATATTATACTATATTAAATTAATTATGTACCATTTTATACTATGTACTATGATGGATTAACCATGCACCATATTAGATTAACTGTGTACCATGATAAGTTAACTGTGTATCATACTAGATTAACTATGTACTATGCTGAATTAACTATATACCATTCTATACTAATTGTGTTTCATGTTGGATTAACTATGTACTATATTTGATTAACTATGTACCATAATAAATTAACTATGTACCATTCTATATTAATTACATACCATACTAAAATAACTGTGTATCATGTTAAATTAATTGTATACCATATTAGATTATTTATATACTATTATATATTATTTATGTGCCACAAAATATTGTGTACCATATTGCATTAACTATACACCATTCTATATCAATTATATATTATTTTGGATTAACTGTGTACCATGTTAGATTAATACATTTGCTTAATTCAAAATTATTAAGTGTATTTGGATTAACTGTATATCACGCTAGCTAGATTAATTGTGTGTACTATGCTAGATTAATTGTGCACTATTATATCATGACTGTGTACCATAATATAGTATTTGTATACTATATTAGATTAACTATATACCATTTAGATTAATTATGTATTATAATATATTAGCTGTGTACTATATTGCATTGATTGTGTACCATGCTATATTATCTGTATACCATACTATAATTGTATACCATATTAGATTAACCATGTACCATGCTAGATTAACTGTATACAATGATACATTAACTATGTACCATGGTGTACTTGATCATTTAGGGAGATGCAATATAGAAACCAGTCCAATCTAAGCCTAAACTCTGTTATGGTGGACAAGCACACATGTAAGTAAACTATGAAGTAGGAGAAATAACTCTGTATTGGACCATATCATGAGATATTCGAGCATACCGGTGGACCAATGCTGGAGAGAGCCAATCTAATGTACAGGAATACATAGTTAAAGTAACCTGAATAAAGTTAATCTCTCTTTCTATGCAGTTACATATATTGATTGTACATAGTTAAGATACTAACATATGCATTTATCGAGGCAGAGTATCCCTACATAATTAATATATATTTATTAATAAACATTTGCAACATAAGTGAATCATTCGTCACTATACCATTTGGAACATAATATCAAAATATATCATTGTAACAATGTTACATTAGACAAATGACACAAAGTTACCATATTATATTGCATGCACAACATAGTGTATTACAATGTTATATTGCACAACTAAGATATAACGTTATAATGCTATCTCACACAACATGCTCTAATCTCTCCAGCTTGATTGCCTCTGTTTGTACCATGCCCAAGACCTGTAATAGGTAATATAGTGACCATTAAATATGTCCCGCAACCTAGCTTCTATACACCAGGCAATGGTCTCGAGTGCTTTGCTAATTCATGAATTGGTACTCCTTTGCTGATGCCAAGGCCATGGCCGATCAGAGGATGGATTCAACATAGGGTGCCACCACTTTGTTTATCTTGCACCTATGTACCTTCACCCAGCACATGCCAAAACAAAGAGAAAGAAACGGACCAAGCAGATCATCAGATACACGCATCACTCGACAAAACTCAAAGACCTTCCAACTAATGGAGGAGAGGACTTTCACATTTTAGTTTAAAAGGAAACAAAGACTCACCGGACCATCATCATGAGGGTGGCCTGGGGGTTGGTCTTGGGGGAGACAGAGAAGATGGATCTGTCCACCACCAGGAGGGAGTCGACACCCATCACCAAGTACTATTTGTCGACCACTTTCACCGTGATAGTGCCATATTGTGGCCATTGTCAGTCAGCAGAACTCGGCCACCAGCGTGTCGTCAGACCTGTTTGCCTGTACGCAGGGCCCATGTACCCGAACTCCTGCCTCCCCGCCAGCCCACTAGGCGAAACTCGTCCCGGAATGGCAGCCCAGGACATCCCTGAGCCTCCACAGCCCGGCCACACACCAAGCCAGATCGTTCGAGCTGGAGAAGTAGTTGAAGTGAAAGAGGGGTTATCCCACATATCGAGGGAGGGGGACGGAGGGAGCCCAAGGTGGCAATGGTGACGTATGTTGGGCTTTGTCCTCCTTAATGGGGATGATCCAACTGATCAGTGTGAAGCCCTTGTGAAGGCTATCCGAAGCTCGTCCAGAGATCAAAGAGTCATTGGAGCAGCCTGTAGAAGGATCAACCAAAAAGGCAGAAGGTTCTAAATCCGAATCGGCTCAATTCTAGCATGAGTCGACTTGGCTCCATGTGAGTCGACTAGATTTCAGTCTGAGTCGACTCGATCTCAGAGGAGAAGTTATACAGAGAGTCGTGTTTCGAGACCCTATAGACAGCACGTAGGTGAGTCAACTCAATTCCAGCATGAGTCGAATCAATTCTAGGCTTCGAGTCGACTCGATCTCAGTTCGAGTCGACTCGATTTTCATGATGTGGTTTGGGCCAATTTTTTAAAGGTTTGAGGCCTATTTAAAGATGGGTCATGAGGGTTCTGAAAGTATGCACTCAGAGTGGTGTGAGGAGCTTTTTTTGAGATCAAAACCTAGAGATCTATTTGTGGATGATAGATCTTTGCCCTCTACTTGTTTTTGAGGGATTCTACTTGTAACTATCCTTGTATTGGATCTTTTGGAAGTAGTGATTGGTTTGGTTTGGCTCCGTGGTTTTTCCCGATATGGATTTTTCATGTAAAATCTTGGTGTTCCTTAGGTTTTCTTTTGCGCTATTTACTTTGTCTCTGTGATATTATCTCTCCTTCCTCTAAATAAGTGGTATCGGAGTAAGGTTCGAGATGCAGGCAAAGGCTACTTGGATGATCAGCTTGAATGGGAACAACTGGGCAATCTGAAAAATACGAATGGAGGATCTATTGGCATGCCAAGATCTTGATGCGCCATTGCTTGGGAAAAACGTCAAATCGAGAGACATGAAAGATAGTGAATGGGAGAGACTTGATCGGAAAGTTATCAGTTTCATCAGGTAGTGGCTTGATGACAATGTCTTTCATCTTATTTCTATGGAGACGTCCGTAGAATCTTTGGGGAAGAAGCTTGAAAACATGTATGAAAGGAAGACTGCTGGCAATAAGGCTTTCTTGATTCAAATTTTTAAAAGCTTATGAATCTAAAGTATGTTGAGAGGAGTTCTATTGTCGAGCACCTTAAAGAAATGCAGAAGATTATGAATCAACTTGCTGCTATGAAGATGACTTGATGGTGAGTTGCAAGCTCTTCTTCTTCTCAGTTTTTTATCAGATAGCTGGAAGACTTTGGTAGTTTTCTTGAGTAATTCGATACCTGATGGTATTGTTACCATGGATATTGTCACTTCTACCTTACTGAAAGAGGAGGTCAGAAGAAAATCATCGGGTATGTCCTCTTCTGATGCATTGGTTGTTGAAAAGCGGAGGAGGAGCATGGATCACAAGCAAGGAAGGCACGATGGTTCAAGGGAGAGATCAACATCAAGATTTAGAGACAACTGTCATCATTGTGGAAAGTCTGGTCATATTAAGAAATATTGTTATGCATTGAAGAAGGAGCTAAAAGAAAGAAGAAGGACGAAGAGAAGTCGGAATCTAAGAAGTCTTCAGTTGTTGTGGCTAAAGGGGAGGTTATATTTTGCTCATCATTGGATCCTTGTCTTTGTGTTATTGGTGATGGCTCAAGTTGGATGATTGATTCAGGCATCTCATATCATGTTACTCCTCAGAAGGATTTCTTTTCATCCTATCGGAGTCATAATAGTGTGCTTAAGATGGGCAATACTGGCTCTTTCAACATAGTGGGAATTGGTGATATCTATATTGAGACCAATCTTGGTTCTAGGCTGGTGCTCAAGGATGTAAGGCATGTACCAGATCTTCGATATAATTTGCTATCTATCGGAAAGATCGATGAAGAAGGCTACTATAATTTCTTCGGTGGAGGTCAATGTAAGCTGACTCATGGTTTCCTTGTTGTGGCAAAGGAAAGAGAATTTATTCTCTATATCGGACGGAGGCCAAAGTATATGATGGAGGGTGAACACAAGTGAAGATCATTCTCTATTGGAGCTATGGCATAAGTGTTTAGTCATGTTGGCAAGAAGAGTCTTCTATACCTCGCAAAGGAGGAGCATCTACCTAATTTCAAAGGTGTGATTCTCAAATCTTGTGTTCATTGCTTAGCTAGTAAACAGCATCGTGTTTCTTTCTCTAATAAGATTCATACTAGAAGGAAGAATGTACTTGATTTGGTACACTCAGATGTATGCAGTCTTATGTCAGTTAGGACACTTGGTGGCTGTTTTACTTTGTCTCTTTCATAAATGATCATTCAAGAAAGGTGTGGGCTTATCCCTTGAAGAGCAAGGATCAAGTATTTGAAGTTTTCAAGCAATTTCATACTATGGTGGAGGGGGAGACGGGTGTGACCCTCAAATGCATTCGAACTGACAATGGTGGTGAGTACTTGGGTCCTTTTGATGCTTATTATAAGAGCAAGGATATTCGACATGAGAAGATAACTCCTACGACACTGCAACTCAATGGTGTGGCCAAACGAATGAATCACACTGTTGTGGAGCGAGTTCGCTGCATGTTGTCAAATGCCAAACTATCAAAGCAATTTTGGGGTGAGGCCTTGAGGTCCGTTGTTTATATCATCAATATCACTCCAAGTTTGCGGCTAGATGGTGATGTTCCAGAGCATGTGTGGATTGGAAGGGAAGTCTCTTATGATTACTTGTGAGTGTTCAGGTGTCGAACATTGGTACATGTACCAAAAGATGAAAGAACAAAGTTAGACACAAAGTCAAGGGAGTACATTTTCTTTGGAAATCCTAATGAAGAGTTTGGGAATCGTTTATGGGATCCAATAAACAAGAAGATTGTTCATAGCCGAGATGTGGTCTTCTTGGAGGATCAATTTCTTGATGACATCAAGGAGAAGACAGAGGTCTCAAGGGCTGTTCAATTGATTTGGAGATCAAGGAGTTGATTGGACAGCAACAACTTGAAAGTAATGACAGTGATATACAAATGGATGCTAAAACATATAGCTGGACTCTTCTAATGAATCAGAAGTTTTATTGGTATTGATATACAGTCAGAGACAACTGAGAATGCAGAAGCTGAACAACAAGTAGAGGCACAGCTATGGAGATCTGCATAGGGGCATATTCCATCTAGGAGATACTCATCCAATGAATATGTGTTACTTACTGATGGGTGAGAGCCAGAAAACTACCAACAGGCCATTTCGTGTGGTGATGGTCAGAAGTGGCTGGAGGCTATGCAAGAGGAGATGAGCTCGTTGCATGAGGACCAAACATATGATTTGGTAATGCTCCCGAATGACAAGAAAGCTTTAAAGAACAAGTGGGTGTTCAGAAAGAAAGGTTAGGAGAAGACTTCTCAACCAAGATACAAGGTAAGCTTGGTTGTGAAGGGGTTCGGCCAAATAAAGATACTGACTTTGAAAATTTTTTTCTCCAGTAGTTAAAATGAGTTCTATTCATGTTGTTTTAATTATAGCTACAAGTTTAAATCTTGAAGTTGAGCAGTTCGATGTGAAAATGGCTTTTCTTCATGATGATTTGGAGGAGAAGATTTATATGGAACAACCGGAGGGCTTCAAAGTCAAAGGCAAGGAAAGATTGGTGTGTAGGTTGAGGAAGGGTTTATATGGACTGAAGCAAGCACCGCACCAATGGTCTAAAAAGTTTGACTCCTTCATGGTTGATCATGGCTACAAGAAGATATTGTCAGATCATTATGTTTATATACAAAAGTTTGATGATGGTGATTTTATCATTCTTTTGTTGTATGTCGATGATATGCTTGTTGTGGGTCGTGATATGAAGAAGATTTGTATGTTAAAGGATAAATTTAGTAAATCCTTTGTTATGAAGGATTTGGATGCAGCAAAGCAAGTACTTGGCATGCAGATTTCTCATGATAGAGAGACCAAAAAGTTGTGGCTGTCACAAGAAGGTTATATTGAAAAGGTGCTCCAAAGATTCAGCATGGATAAAGCCAAGCCTGTGAGTTCTCCATTGGCTAATCACTTCAGGATGAGTTCTCAACAATATCCTTCTACTGATGTGGAGAAGGAGGAGATAAGACATACATCCTATTCATCAGTAGTTGGTAGTTTAATATATGCAATGGTGTATACAAGACCCGATATTGGTCATTCAGTGGGTGTTGTGAGCAGATTTCTTTAAAATCTGACAAAGCAACATTGGATGGCAGTGAAGTGGATCTTGAGGTATCTACGTGATACTTTCAAATTTTATTTGTATTTAGGAGATGGAGGCCATTGCTTGAAGGATATACTGATGTCGTTATGGTGGGTGATATTGATTCGAGAAAGTCGATCTCAGATTATTTAGTCATATTTGCAGAGGGAGCCGTGTCATGGTAATTTAAGCTCCAAAAGTGATGTTGGTGGGTTTCTCCTCATAAGTCGGGAGAAGGAGTTTGTTGGATTTTGTCCCTTCTGAATGAGGATGACCCAACTGATCAGTGTGAAGCCCTTGTGAAGGCCATCCGAAGCTCATCCAGAGGTCAAGGAGTCATGGGAGCAGCTTGTAGTAGGATCAATCAAAGAGGCAGAAGGTTCTGCATCTGAGTCGACTCGATTCCAGCATGAGTCGACTCAGCTCCATGCGAGTCAACTCGATTTCAGTCCAAGTCGACTCAATCTCAGAGGAGAAGTTATACAGAGAGCCATGTTTCGAGACCCTATGGATGGCGAGTCAACTCAATTCCAGCATTAGTTAATTCGATTCCAGGTAAGTCGACTCGATTCCAGATGAGTCGACTCGATCTTAGTTCGAGTCGACTCGATTTTCGAGATGCAATTTGGGTCAATTTTTTTAGGATTTCGAGGCCTATTTAAAGATGGATCATGAGGGTTCTGAAGGTATGCACTCAGAGCGGTGTGAGGAGCCTTTCTTAAGATCAAAACCTGGAGATCTATTTTGTGGGTGATAGATCTTTGCCTCTACTAAGAATTCTACTTGTAACTATCCTTGTATTGGATCTTTTGGAAGTAGTGATTGGTTGGACTTCGCTCCATAGTTTTTTTTTGATACAGATTCTTTCACGTAAAATCTTGGTGTTCCTTTTTTTCTTTTGCCCTATTTGCTTTGTCTCTGTGATATTATCTCCCCTTGCTCCCAATAACGTAGAGGGGAGAGGCCGGGTCGTGGAGGAAGATGGAGTGAGAGGGGGAGAAGAATGGGACAATGTTGGAGGCGGCCTCCACAAAGGAGGTGCCAGCGGTAGCAGACTCAGGGATGCCCATGACCTGGATCAAAGAGTGGTCGAGTGGGATGGAGGGGATGATGGAGATGCCATTATGGAGATTGTCATAGAAGTAGTTGCCCACATTGGGGTTGTGGAAAGCCATAGGGATCTCGTTGGGCCGCATCATCGTATGATGGCGTCTTACGAACTTGTCCTGATATACCATACCGATCACTGCATGCTTTTTCTATCATTGGGGCTTAACCATACCAAAGAGTAAAGACATAAAAATGGAATGGAAGGAGAGATTCATGGAGTCTAGATAGATAGGGGAGTGAGGAAGTCAGAAATAAAGGTTAGGGATGGAGAAATATAGAGGGTACTTTAGAATTGATAGTCTAAATGATGTTTACCTATGGACCGATTATTATTAAATTGGTCTACAAAGGTTAAAAATTAGCAAAATTCTTATGCACCGTGGATGGTGTAGAAAATCCGACATAGAGCGCACCGCTTTATATGATTGATCCACGTAACCACCACTTCCAACACACATTTAATGCCTACAGTTTCACTTTTACGTTTGAAAATTTTAAATAATAAAATATCCCTGCTCTTTTGAAAAAATTATGACATCTTATGTCCATATTATGATATTCTGCATGTAGGAAGTCATAATTTTGATGTAGGATGTCATAATATGTCACAGGATATTATAATTTTTTTCAAAGAGCAGGGGCATTTTCATCATTTAAAATTTCAAACGAAAAATAAAACTACAGGTATTAAATATGCGTTGAAAGGTGGTTGGACAAAAATACTCCTTCTATATTATGGCATCCTGTATGCAGAAATTTATAATTTGATGCAGGATGTCATAATATGTTATAGGATATCTTAATATTCTATAGGATGTCATAATTTTTTGAGCCGTATTATGACATCCTGGGTGTAGGAAGTCATAATACACCATAGAATATCATAACTTTTTTTAAAGAGTGGAGATATTTTCATCATAAAAATTTTAACAAAAAATAAAATACAGATATTGAATATGTATTGAAAGGCGATGGCTACGTTAATCAATCATATAAAGCGATGTGCTTCATGTCAGATTTTTTACACCACTCGCAGTGCACAAAGAGTTTCTTTAAAATTAAGTAGACATGGGCACTGGGCCGTGCCAAGCACAATCTGACCCAGGCCCATTGGGCCAAGTCCAAAGGGGCCATGCCTGGCATGGCCCGTTTACCCGGACCCTGACCTGGCACGGCCCTAGGCCCGGGATTTGGCGGGCCGTGCCTGGCACGGCTCAAGGCCCATCAGGCTCGCGGGCTGATGGGCGGTCCTTTTATTATTTTTTTTCAAAAATCAGCCCAAATGGGTCGTGCCATGCACGGCATGTTTAAGCCCGTTACGGGCCGTGCTTGGCACGATCCATTTAGCATCGTTACAGGCTGTGCCAGGCATGACCCATTTATTGTCGTTACGGACCAAGCACGATCCATAATAGCTAAATCTCTTTTTTTTTTATTTTTTTAGGTTATAACGGTTATTTTGAGAAAATGACCATTTTAACCCTCCTAATAGCTATAAATCGACTAATTTGAGGGATATTTGGAAAAATAAAATATTAAATTTTATAAATATCCTCCTCCTCTTTCATTTTCACCACACCAAATCGACTCTCCTCTTCTTCTTTACTACTATTCCTTCTCTTCTGACAATATTTAGCAAATGTTCAATTAGTAATTAGCATTACTAAATATTCAAGTACTATACAAGAGGAGGATTAGTCCATCTATTGGAGTCTTGGTGGTCTTTGTTGAAGTCCTGAGGAGAAGTGAGGAGCATAAGAGGAAGCTCATAAGTATCCACCTATGGCCTACCTCTACTCAGTTTCTTTATTTGATAATTTTTTTTATTTACATAACTTATATTTAGATATGGTATCTTATAATGAGAGTCATTTTGGCATTTCCTCAGTTTCAAAGGGAGAAGAAACTACTATTCCTCCTCCCTTTGAAATTAATACTGAAGGTCAAAGCTCTGCCTTTTCTTTCCATAAGAGGATTAGTGCCGTATGGAATGACTTTAAAGAGTTATGGTAGATGGAGTTTTAAAGTAAATATAAAAATATGTCAAATTATATAGTGATGTTAGTAGTGGGGGAACTGATGATTTGAAGAGATATCAAGAGAGCTATATTATGAGTGATGCTCATCTTCAAAGCACCCTTAATATACAATGGGTTAGTCTTATAGGTAGTTTTCATATAATCATGAAAATCAGAGAAAAGTATTGGTCAAATGGATAATTGAGGATGAATTATCTTTTAGCTTATGTTAGTCTTTTAATTTTGAAGAGTATGTTCAGTTAGTCCTACAACCTGCTTACAAAAGAACTAATAGACGTACATTTAAAAGAGTAGTTATGACTAATTTTTTAGCAATAAAATAAAATATTAACTTCTAATATTTGGATAGCATTTATTGGTAGTTATTATTTTATTACTATTACTGCTCATTATATTGATAATGATTGGCTATTAATAAATGTATTCTTACTGTTCGTGCTTTTGATTTTTCACATTCTGGATAATAAATTTAATCGAATGCTTTTATCAAATGCATGTATATATAATGTTAATGATAAAATTATGTATATTACTTTTGATAATGCATCTAATAATAATTCTGTTGTTAGATTATTAGAAGACTCTTTGCATCCCATTCTAAATAAAAATTTATTGCATATTAGATGTGCATGTCATATTTTAAATCTCTCTATTCAATCTAGCATAAGTATGATTCAAGATATTATTATAAAAATTAGAAATCTAATTTTTTTATTCAAGCTTGAAAAGCAAGACTTTAAGAATTTAAGCAAAGTGTATAGATCATAGTAAATATTTTAAAAATTAAACTTGATATAGTTACTCGTTAGAACTCCACATATACAATGATAAATGATGCATATCTATATAAAAATTTATTAAGTATATATATCAATGATTGTGGATTAGCTTTTATATTGATTGAAACTAATTGGAACAATGATTAAATTTTGAAAGAATTTTAGTTAGTTTTTATAATATCACTAAAATCCTTTCTAGTATTTATTATTTAACTTCTTATTATTTTTATAATAAGCATATCTTATTAGACAAAAATTTGTGTAACATAGATATGATGATATTTTAGAGCTTATTATTTATGAATAGAATTTAAATGGAATGAGTATTGAGATAGGATATGTCCTATGCATAACTTAGCTGTTGTATTTGATCCATATATTAAATTAAGTGGTGTTTTGATTTTACTTGATGCATATTGTGAAAATATAAATCTAGATCCTGAAGCTGAAGTAAATCATCTATTTTTCATTCATTGCATATAAGAGATATACATATATTTCTTCAAGTTCATCTTTATCTTCATCTTTAAGTAGTGAATTTGAATTTTATTTACGAAATATCTTCAATTTGCATATGATGAAAATCAAATAGAAAATCTTGATATGGTAGCATAGTGGAAAAGTGTTAAAAGTCAATATCTTATAATGTCTGCCATTACACGTGATATCTTAGCTGTGTCGATATCCACAGTAGCATCAGAATCTACTTTTAGTGCAGGTCGATGAGTTCTGGATGAAAAAAAAGTAGGATGACCGGCGAAACAGTTGATATACTGCTTTGCTTCAAAGATTGGTTGGATACCGAGGCGAGACTTCAAGATAAAGGTGGACATAATACAAATTTTGATGACGATGACGACACAAACACTACCGACGATGCATGACGATCAGTAAGATTTTTAATTATTAATTTTTATATTTATAATTTTTAGTTTATCTTTAATTATTGAGATGAGTCACCTCAATTTCTTTTTTTTCCTCATTGTATTTGGAGGTCAGGCCTAGCTCCCCTCTCTTCTTTGTACCATTTTGATTGATATTAATAAATCGATAGGAGTTCACGCTAAAACCCCCACCACTACAAGATAATTTTTATTTTATAAAAAAATCTCACATCTATTTTATAAAAAGATCCAAAAAAATTTACGCGGCCGTATCATGCCAGCCCAAAGCCTTATGGGCCATACTGGGCCTAGGCCACGGGCCGCAAACCTCCTGCCCAGTCCTGCCCCTTCTAAGGGGCTGTGCCTGGCACGGCAACAGCCGTTGCCCATGTCTAAAATTAACGCATGGTCAATGGACGGACAGGCCATTAATTTCCCCAAAAATTTTTGGCAGTCCAAAAGGAGCAAGCGGATGCTAACGAAAAAAAAAAAAAAGCACGCAGATTCCACGTTAAACTGGTCGAAACATAGTGGATGGTGTCTTCTTTTCATCGTGCATGATCATGGTGCCATGGATGCATCTTGCTGTGGAAGGGTCAGGAAAACTAGTTATGGCCATTGTTGTATGTGTGGTGGCAAAATAGTGAGTGGTATGGTTGGCGACAGAAGAAAATTTTAATACAGAAATAACTAGCATTCAACCCCGCATTGCAGAAATTTAATTGATAATAATAATAATAATAATAATATATTTTTATATCATAAATATTAATAATTTAAAATTAAAAATGCTATAAGATAGATTTATAGAATACATTCTTGAAATGAAAGATCATCCATATGGAGAAAGGTTAAGAGAGGCAACCTTGGTGATCTCCTTTAGGTGGCTATGTATCTTCCTTCTCTCTCTTTTCTCCCAAAACGTCCCTTGTTTTCTTCACGGCCTCTTCTTCTTCTTCTTCTTCTTTCCTGGGAACCACTGAGTCATCTAGGTGGCTGTTGTTCCATTCATTTTTTTGGTAGAAATAAGAAAAGTAGGGAACCACCCCTTCCTTGTATACGAAGGACAAAGACTAAAATACAAAGTTATGTCCACATAAGAGGATAGAAATGGTACCCCACCATCTCTAAGCTTGTCAAAATCCCCATCACTCCATAGGAAAAGAGAGAGAATTTATTCCAGAGTGTCTAGAGATGCCATTAAAGAAAATAAACTATAAAAAAAAAATTTAATATAAATTTTTAATTATACCAAATCAACGACCAAAATATTTAGAAAAATAAGAACTGTTTGTTTGAGAATCATAAAGAAAGGCACAGAAATCGGAATCTTGAAGAGGGAAAAGAAAATCTTAAAAAATTATTATAAATTGGAAAGATATTTCAAAGATGTGAGGACTATTGCTCCAAGCAAGCTTGAGATATCCTCTCTCCGTCCGATCGGCCCGATGGCACAAACAGAGTGAAAATCTAGCCTACAAACCTCCTCTCCAGAGATACCAAGAGCTTGGGCAGCCGTAGATGACCGTTGATAGTGGTAGATTCGCTTTCCATGATAAGCTGTGAACATATATCTAATCTCCCAAGAATCAAAATCTTCATTAGCAGCTCTCACGGCAACCGACAAGCATGGATGGAAGTATAGACAAACGGACCATCATGTGACCAACACATTCCTTCATGATTCAAAGGAAGCTTTAGAAATCAACATTAATGTTGGATCCTTTTTTTAAAAAACTCAGGTTCCAAGACATTTAATTGAAAGATATAAATCTATAATCGAGAGAATACACTGGCCTACTTATTTTCTTTTTTTCTACCAACAATTCATTCTTTTACTACAAAACACAGATAATACCAGAGAAAAGGAACTTCGGGGAAATGCATGCATCACCTCCTCCAATTCCTTTGCCTGGCTTCACGAGCCTTCCGCTTCCTCTCCTCCTGGCCGCTTGCACTCTTGGATCACACCAGCCTTGGCCACCTTCTATCGTAACTGCCACACAAGGGCCTCCTCTGGCTTGCTCTCGTCCATTATGATCTGGACGTTGTAGTCCAACTTGAAAAGTGCACGTTCGCATTGCCTCAGGGCTGGCTCCACAGCGGTGGCAGCCGAGCCGATCAGCCCCCCTACCATGGCCGACGGTGGGAGGAGAAGCGAGGCGGAGCAAGAGGGGGGAGAAGTGGTGGGAGGAGGTGTGTAGGTTGAATGGGCGAAGAGAGGGAAGGCGGGAATCGGGTCACCTTCTCCGTCACTTTCTCCACCACCGCCAGCTCCTCTTCCGCCTCTGAGCGACCTTCCCATCGTTATCATTGCCAGCATCGGGCGATATTCCCCCATGGAGGACCTTTCGGCTCCACGCATGCATTCGCCACCTCCCTAGGTTGGCCGACCCCACCGCCATCATTGTTGATGGCCAAACACCGCAAAATGTCGTGCATCCGATGGAGGATTGCAAAAAATTTCTCCACGGAGTTTCAATCCCTAGGTTTTCCATTGTTTTCCCTTCCTCAGGAGTCTGGATTTTTCTGTTATTTTTCCATCCTCAAGAGTCAATCAAATGGGAGGCTTAAGCAAATGAAGCCCAAAAACACAAAATTTGTTAGGGACACATGGTACTCTAAGAGATTACCCTATAATATAATGTATCAATATAAAATCTCATCCTTGAAATCTGTTGATCATTTACTTATATTATATAGATAGAAAGTAAAAAAAAATAATGTGAGAAACATGATTATATAAAATAACAAAAATAATATGAGAAATATGATTACAAATAAACAAATTATGATGAATATGTGTAAAGATGGTTGAAGAAATAATAAAGGAACAGCAAGAAACTATTTTTAACTAGATTTTCACAAATTTTTCTTGGGGTTTATTAAATAACTAGCTAAAAGGTCACCAATATGAATATCATATTCCATATTATTATGAATATGAATATGAAAATATATATACATACACTTAGTTAAAATAAATATTATTATTGTTGGTGCAAGAATCATATGGTGTCGGGATGCTGGAGTGGACGGCGAAATGGGCCTCCTAGGGGTGTAATCCTAACTGGAGGTTGCTCCGATGAGGATCCTCTGACGCTCAAGTTAGAACTCTTGTTCAACAGATAGAGGTGTGCGAGAGACAGAATAATAGCGTACCTTTTTGGAGGTCCTCTTTGAGCCTCTCTTATGGGCGGAGGGCTAGAGCTTCAGTTGGTAAGTTGGTTGGTATGATCCCGCTTGATCAGGATGTGACTTGCACAGTGTGCGAGACTATCACTCGAGTTTTTTAGGATGTGATGGTTGTGGTTGTTTTATCAATTCCATGATAGTTGTAATCTGGCAGGCGTTGAATTTTGAATTTACTGTTGAGATGAAGACTGGTCGGCAACAACTAGGAGTCAGTCGCCTTGTATCGTCATTGAGTAGAAAAGCTAAGGGCTAGAGGCCTGCCCGAAAGGGAGAGATTGGTCAGCTTGACATGACCAGCCAACGACCATCTTCTGATTAGACTGAACTGGCTATTTGAATATGCCGTCAACTCGCTAGCTTGAGCTACAGGAGTTGATTGATGAAGAAATGTTGGCTATTATTCACAAAGGTTGCCGAGTGGTAGACCGACGGGCTTTCATCTACTCATAGTGTGAAGCACCGATCGGGTAGATGTCGGGACTAGTTTGGTGAAAGTTATGGCCGATCATGGGTCAGCAAGGGCTTTAGTAGATGGGCCCACTATTTTTGGATATATTGGGCCTTGAGTCTTTTCATATCATTAGTCCATGCAGAATTTCTCCCAACATATGCTCCCTACTCTCGAGTCCGATTTTAATCAAACGAGGAAAGTATACCTATTTCTTTAGGCCAAGGATGTAAAAGATCCTTTAGTTGATGGGACGTGTGTGACTTTTGGGACAGAAATGAGGCGGCACGACTTAAGCCATCATTGCTGAATTAAATGGGCATCATTTCAAAATCTCCTTTTTGAATCATGATGCTGATTTGTCCAACTAGCAGTAGTGGTTAATCAAGTAGGAAGACACCACATGTGCCATGCACTGTAAGTTATTGGGCAAAAAATGATTCGACATGTGGTGATCATCATCTTCTGGCTATAAATGAGGAAAGCGCTCGTCCTGACCTTTTCGACTACTACCAGGCCCTTTTATTCTTCTTTTCTCTTTTCTGTCTTTGCTGTAGCTTCTTAGAACAAGAAGTTCTCCTTTTTCATCTGTGGTGTGATTCCTTGAACGTGCTTTGGAAGGTTCCAGCAGTTCCATGCCTCTGTCTTCTCTTTTCATTCTCAAGTGGGTTTACTTGGTGTTCCTTTCTCGCCCATTTATTTTTTCATTCTTCCTTTCTTTTCTAGACTGCCTTCTAGCCTCTTCATCTGCTAATGGCCGATCAGGGTGAGGTTAGGCCTAATGCCCATTATTTCATATTGAATCTGGATGATTTGAGCCGGACATGGGTATGATATGGAATTCCTCTAGATTTTGATCTAGAACTCTTTAGGACAGGCGATCGTGTACATAATCCATCTTCCGATCGGCTCGATGTATATGAGGAAGCGCTCCAAGTGGGTTTAAGGTTTCCTGTTCCTCCCTTGACATCTTCCATTTTTACAGCCTTTTCCTTTTGTAATTGTCCCGAACTCTTTTAGGTTTGTAGTGGATTTTTTGGTTATCTGTGTTATGACTAATGTTTCGTCATGTATTTCTCTCTTTCGTTCTTTCTTCACCATCAAGAAGCATCCATATGTTAAGGACCGATGGTACTTCTTTTCTTAAAGAGGGATTTTTTCTCTGATAAAGGACGCTCCATCGATGGATGGAAGGAGTGATTTTTTTTGTGTCGAGCTCTCTCGTAGAGGATTGAAACTTGCCATCAGTCGGAGGCTTTAGCATTCAAGATCCCAAAGCTTGGGGCCAAAGAAGAGGGTCATTTTAAGATACTTAGGAATTTCAAAGCTCCCTCGATCAATGAGTTATTATCTGATAAAGCCTTTTATAATGTTGGACTCAATCAGACTGACACCAGGGGTGAGTACTGTAGTTACCCACTTTTCTTGCTTCTTTCTTTTATGCTTCTGACTAAGTTCGGTTATTTACAGAGATGAGGTCTGAGGATATCATCAAGATGAAGCAGAACCTTCTGAAGAAGAAGAAGATTTTGATGTCTGAAGGCACCTCAAAGAGTCAGTGGTCCATCAAGAAAAAGTCACGAACGAGTGGGCCTCAGCAGCCGAGGCCACCGTGGTGGTGGCGACTCCTACTCCAAGTCCCTCTATCAACTGTGGCTCCTACTTCAGTGGTTGCTCTAACGTCAGTATCTCCACCATCCATGGTTCCTCCACCAGTTCCTTCGATGTCTCCTTGTAGGTCGGGGCTCATCCTCACTCTACTCAATCTCCTTCTACCGTGGGCCCAAGCAGAGTGTCTCTTCCTACCAACCAATCAGATCCGGATGCTCGCCTTACCTCCATCCCCGAGGATGCAACTTTCGATTACTGAAGGGTTGTTAAAGAGTTGATTGAGAGGTCAATGCTTCTAGCAGAGCTGAGGAGAATTGGTAGCATGAGTTTTGATGACCTACAGCTACACTCAGTGACCACCATGCATCAGGTGCTTTTTTTATCCTTCGGCTTGTCATTTTGCTCATCTTCTCCTCTTTTTTCTAATCATGGTTACCATGCAGATACTTCATTTCTCAATCATCCTCTTGAGTTGTATGTGCAGAATGGAGATCAATAAGAATCTACACCAGAAGGTCGAGTCTGATGCTGCGGAGGCGCATGCGTAAGCCGATGCTGTCAAAGGAGAGGTTGACAATTTGAAGGAGTTTCTAAGTAAAGTTTCCACTGAGCTTGCATGAAGGGGGATGGAGCTTCTGGGGTCGAGCGGAGGGCCGAGGAATAGGTCGCCAAGGCCAAGCAGTAGGCCAAGGATCGGGTCGTCGAGGCCAGGCAGAAGGTCGAGGGGAAGATTGCTGAAGCTCATCGATCGATCGTGGAGTCCTTCAAAGCTTCAGTGGATTTTTAGTGGGAGATGGCTCAGGTGGTCAATAGCTTCAAGGCATTGGAGGAGTATCATGATGCTATGGTCACATTCAGTCAAGAGTCTTTCAACGTGGGACATGGGGCTAGATTCGAAGATTGCCGTTGCCTGGTTGCTACCTGACTCCCTAAACCTGACCTCTCCTTCTTAAATGAGGACAAGGGAAGAGGAGGCCATGGAGGAGCCGACTCCTCTTATGACTGCAGAGAGGTAGGTCGGGAGCGAAGTGGCGGCACTCAGAGTTTCTCCATCATCTGTCGTCGGTCCACTTGAAGTTCCCTCGGATCCCTCAGGAGTTGTATCAGATCCCTCCAATCTTCAAGGTGAGATCGAGAGATGAAACACCCTTGTACTTCTTTCTTTTCTTTTCTTCTTGTTGGAAAGTTGTTATTAATGAAGTGAAGCTTTTTGAATTCGTGTTGTCCTTTTCTAAATTTATTCATTCCTCTCTCATGTGTTCAGTCATGCCAGTGCATCTTTGGTGGCTATGTTTCTTCAATTTTTGTTGTTGAGCCGTTATCGATGATTTCCACAACAAGGATTAGATCCCATATAAGTGACCTAGAGAAGAGGGTCAAGGAATTGAATAAGAAAGATGCTGTTTGAAAAAAAGAGCTGTCAAAAACTAAGAAAGCCTTTGATGAGGCTTCAGTGAAAATCGACCAATTGAAGATGACTATTTGTTGGAATGTCGTGGCGTACTCCACAGAGAAGGCTCGATTGATAGTTGAGTCTGTAAAGCTGTCAAAACTCATCGAGGATGCTACTTGGGGTGTTGCTACCAAACAGCACCACCTCTGTAGCTAGCTCTATAGCGCTCAAGAAAAGATTTCAGAGCTAGAGTTGTCGGAGGCTGCTGCCAAAGAGTCTAGGCAGTGTTTCGCCGATCGTGTGGCGGACTATAGAAAAAGTTTTATGTTGCTCAGGAGCAGCTTTCCAGACTTGAATGATCGAGGAGCGGAGCTACCATCGTCGAATATAAGCCGAGGGAAGGTCAGTCGGCACTTACAGCATCTGAGGGCTTGGTCGGAGGGGGACTGGCCAACCCCACATATTCGGGCGATACTGTCCAGTGCATGTTCGATGCTGGTTATGCAGTCGATTTTGGTCATGCAAGAATGGGATTAGAGTAGCATACCTGGGACTTGATCTCTCTAGCTTTTCTCCCACAGGCAATGCTGAACCCTCTACCCTCTCAGGTAGGTCTCGGGGCATGGAGATTCATGAGCTCAGACCTAGTGGTGAGGAGATCTGTGAGAAAGTTCCTGATGAAGCTTCGGAGGTTGGGGCTCATCGTGGTTCAATATAACAATCTCTGTTGTCATTAGTTCGAAGCGACGACATCCTTATAGTCATGATAGATTATGTGAATGCAATAATGACTACTTATTTATTTTCGTTGCCTTTCCTTTTGCTTGGTAATGATATAGGTTGTTCCATACTCCGGATGAGGACTCATCGGCATTTTTTTGCTTGATGTCCCATGTATTGATTGTGGTTGTTGTTTCGATGCTTCGTAACTCCTGACACATTCAAGGTGAATTCGACTAGATTGGGTGACGATCATAGGGAATGATGGTCGCTGCTTCTTCTAATGGAGTAAAATCTAGGAAGGGACATCAAGTCCATAGGAGTGTACCATGTGGCGATGGTCTAGTTTGCAAAGCACCATCTGAGTTGACTTTCAAAGTTAAGAAGGCATGCCATTTATGGCCTAGAAGATGACCATAGCATCGAAGCTGTCGATTGGTGATTAGTGTGGGAGCTCATGCCTATAAAAGGGGGCTACTTGTTGGCGAGAACTTCATCTTCTGCCTTTTGTTTTTCATAGCTTTTGCAAAAACTCTCCCTCTCCTTTATCACCATGATGCCTTCAAGAAATCCAGTAAGGACCTAGGTAAGGAGAGGAGGGCCACTGAGAAGAAGGCCCTTGCATTAAGGAAGGCAAAGGGAGAAGGGTCCAGCTAGTCTTTCTCATCGTCTGCCCCACCGCTGTCGCCACTTACCAAGGGTGAGGGTGCCCCCTCCACTGAGCGAATCCCTCATGCGATCTGTGAGCACTGCATCCAAAACTACAAAGCCTTGGTGGCATTCGAGGAGGATGTCACCGACATTGCCGCCATCACTTTTGTCTTTGGTTTCGAAGACTATAAGGCCGATCTATGACAGATGATGCCGCAGATAGACCTCCATTACCTCCTTCCTGGTAACAGCGACGAGGAGATGGGGGCCTTCTCTTCAGATGAGGGTGAGCTCCTCATCCTTTTCCTTTTCTTCTTTTTCTCTTTCTTTTTTTTGTTGGGCAGTGTCCCTTGTAATATTTCAATGAAAAGTTAGTTTATCTCCTCATGTGTCATGTGTATATATTTGCTTCCGATTGACAATCTCTTTTTCGTTAGGCTGATCAGAGGCCATCTCGTTTTAAAGCCGATCAAAGGTCGTCTCATTTTAAAGCTGATTAAAGGCTCCTTCAGTTGATTGGCTGATCAAAGGCCATTTTATTTTAAAGCCAATCAACGACCATCTCATTTTAAAGTAATCAAAAGCTCTTTTAGTTGACTGGTCGATCAAAAGCAGTTTATTTTAAAGCCAATCAAAGGCCCCTTCAGTTGACTGGCCAATCAATCCTTGACAAAAAATAGCTATCTTTTGGATAAGCCTTATTTAGGTCGATGAAGTCGATGCAAATTCATCATTTTTTATTTACCTTCTTCACGATGACTATGTTCGCTATCCACTCCAGATAGGTCATCTCCTTGATAAAACCCATTTGGAGTAGCTTATCCATTTTTCAGCTATCATCTTTTACTGCTTAGATAGATGCAAAACTCCTCTTCTTTTGCTTAAAGGGACGGTGGTTTGGGCTCATATTCAAACCGATGCATGATCACCGACGGATCAATTTTCGGTATGTCTGCTGGCATCCAGACGAAGATATTCATATTTTTCTGCAAGGAGGTTAGCTGATCTTTCATTACCTAATTCAGATTTGACCCGATTTGAACCGTATGCTCCTGATTTTCATCTGCTAAGGAGACTAAAATGAGGTCATCGATTGGTTCTCCACGTTTCTCAACCAGCTCGTCGTGGGCATCTTGTCCCTCAATTGAGTATGACTTGACAGGTTGAGCTCCTTGGAGAGTAATGTTGTAGTAGTGACGCACCAAGTCTTGGTCTCCACAAACTTCTCCAACTCCATCAGCAGTTAGAAATTTCATCTTCAGGTGGTACGTGGAGACGACAGCTTGGAGTGCATTTAGGCCTAGTCTGTCGAGAATGGCGTTGTAGGCCGAGGGTGCTCGAACGACAAAAAAGTCAACTTGGGCAGTGGACTGGACAGGGAATCGATCAGCTTTTACAGGTAATGTGATGACTCCTTCCACGAGAATGGTGTCTCCGATAAATCCAACAAGTGGAGAATCTATCCTCCCTAACGATCATCAGGTATTCCTATCTTTGAGAAGGCATCATAAATAAATATCGGTAGAGCTTCTATTATCAATCAGAACACGACGAACATCATAATTTGCAATATTTAAATTATAATGATCGCATTCTTGTATGAGAACTAAATTTCTTGGTATCCTCCTCAATGAAATTATTAGCTCCCCAATTTTTTGCTCTTTGGCTGTTCCTTCATCTCCGTCGGCTCCTCCATTGTGCTGCCCCCTGTGATGGTGTTTATTACATCGATTGGGGTTGGTCTTCCTACGATCCCACACACTGTAGTTGCTCTGTCAGTCGAGGGGATCTCTGCCGCTCTTCTCGCTGCTCCTACCTTCATCGGATGAATTGATCGAGACGACCATGCTTGATAAAATTTTTGATCTCATCTTGGAGTTGAATGTGCTCCTCTGTGTCGTAGCCATAATTTTGATGGTGCAGACAATATTTATTTGGATTTCTCTAGTTCGAAAATGTCCGTAGCCTCCTTGCCTCTGGGAGCTGTCCCCTGATTTTCATTAATACCTGAGTCCTCGATGCATTCAGTGGGGTATAGTTATTGTATATCCTTGGTGGTAAGGTGTGTCAATCCCTTCTTTAAGGGCTCCAAGGTCGGCAGTTCTGAGGAGGGGTCCCATTTTTTGACTTTTGAGATGGGGACTTAGAGCGCTGTGAGGTTCTCTCCTCCCTCCTCGGAGTGTGCTCTTTATTTGCTTTCCCCTACCACAGAGCTAGCAGGGGTTTCATCTCCAGCGAAGATCTCCTCCATGCGAGCGTACTTCTTCGCTCAGGCCAATATATTGAGATAGTCTAGAGGATAGGTCTTCACTAATGACTTCTTAAGATCATTCTTTAGGAGTTCGCTCATCTTCATGGACATTGCGACCGATTGGTCCAGGTTACGGATTTTCAGGGTGGCCGCATTGAAGTGGCTGATAAAAGCTTGGCTCGATTCATCCTTCTTCTGCTGACAGTGTAGAGGTAGCCAGACTGCTTTTGCTGACGTCGGTTGCTGATAAAATGATCGATAAAAAACTGGCTCAGCTCCTTGAAGGAATGGATCAAGGTCGGCTTCAGACTGGAATACCAATGTCGAGCCGCCCCTTTAGAGTTTGGGGAAGGCTCGACAAAGAATGATGTCGGTTGCTCCATAGAGGAGCATTACCGCCCTGAACGTCTCAAGATGGTTGATGGGATCAACAGTCCCATCATAGATTTCAAATTGTGGAGCCTTGAACTACCAAGAAAGTGGTTCCTGCATGATCCTCAAACCAAAGAGTGGGTCGCTATTAAACCCATCGTAAGGCGTCGAGGAGGTATCACGGATCACATTGATCTGCTAAGCAAGTTCTCGAAGCTGTCGCTCGAGCATTGGGTCTCCGACAGTAAAGGCCTCGGAGTGTTGAGGGGATCGTCGATCAGAAGTTGAATCATGCCCTGATCGAGGACTCAGAGATCACCGTCTTCTTGGTTCTAGAGTTCTGAGGTGGCTTTGGTGGATCTGTCTCCTCTTCGGGCTTTGCAGAGGTGCTCGTGGTTGTTCTGGTGGTGGTGGCGACTGTGAAACTGGATTCAGTGGTGGTGCCATCGAAGGAGATACAGGGGCAATCTGATCAGGCTGTGGCACCGCCTGCAGAGGTGCAGGGACGGCTTGGATCGCCTGGATGATGGCCGTCAGAGTCTGGACCTACTGAAAGAGTAGGTTGAACTGGTCTGTCATAACCAATGCTGGCTAGGGAGGCAGAGGAGTTTCCACCATTAGCAGTTGTACTCTGTTGTTGGTCTGGCTCTCTGCCAGTTGAGAGGCAGTGGCATTAGTGTGGCGGGATGAAACTTTCTTAGGTGGCATGATTATTTGCTGCTCTCGATCTATGCTCCTCTAAATGGATCAGAAACCCTTCCTCTAGTGCCAATCTGTTGGTATGCGAATCCATACGGTGCTAGAACACCAGAGTAGACGGCAAAATGGGCCTCCCGGAGGTGTGACTTGCACAAAACTTCTGACCGGAGGTTGCTTCAGCAAGGATTCTCCGACTCTCAAGTTAGAACTCTTATTCAACAGATGGAGGAGCGTGAGAGATAGAATAATGATGTACCTTTTCGAAGGTCCTCTTTGAGCCTCTTTTACAGATGGAGAGTTGGAGCTTCAGTTGGTAAGTTGGTTGGCACGATCCTACCTGATCAGGATGCGACTTGAAAAGGGTGCAAGACTATCGCTCGAGTTTTTTGAGATGTGGTGGTTGTGATTGTTTATCAGTTTCACGATAGTTGTCGCTTGACAGGCATTGAATTTTAAATTGAGTTGCCGTCGAAATGAAGACTAGTCAGCAACAACTAGAAGTCGGTCGTCCTGTATTGTCATTGGGTGGAAAAGCAAAAGGCCAGAGGCTTGCCCAGAAGGGAGAGGTTGGTCGGCTTGACTTGATCGGCCAACGGCCATCTTCTGATCATATTGAATTGGCCATTCAAACACGCCGTTGACTGGCCAGTCTGGGCTATAGGAGTCGATTGATGAGGAAATATCGACTATTATGCATGAGGGTTGTCGAGAGGTGGACCGACGGGCTTTTGTCTACTCATAGTGTGTAGCGCTGATCAGATAGATGTCGGGACTAGTTTGATGAAAATTATGTCCGACTATAGATCGACAAAGACTTCAACAGATGGGCTCGCTATGCTTGAACATCTTGGGCCTTGGGCTTTTCCATATCATTGGCCGACGCAGAATTTCTCCCAACAATTATCATATCTATATTTATAATTTCTTCGTACAAACATTTTTTATAATAATAATCCATTTCATAATAATATTTACTAGTTAATAATTCATGTAATATCATTTTGGATTTGTTTGAGTGTCTAAGATTTATAATTTTAGGATAAATTCATAATGACATGTAAATTTAATTTTATAGAATTATACATAAAATTTTATTGAGAAAAAATTTTATATAACTAATCATATCCTATATTTTGATAATAAACAAGATTTTCTCCTCCCTCTTTCTCCCCTCTCTCTCTATCCCTTGTTTACTTTTTTTAACATTTCCAACAATCAGACAGATGACCCACTTTATTTTATTTTTTTTAAAATACATCTTCAGGAATGATTTTTTTTTACATAAACTTGCTGAAACCAATATACCCCTATTAATATCACGAGCGCAATGACATGTGATTATTTTATATATCTATGCATCTACAAGCTGCGTATCTACTGGCTAAATTTGTTTATTCCTTATTACAATAGAAGTACAAAATTTAGAATAAATTATTCTATAAAATATTAACAAATCATTTTCTAAACAATAAAATAATTTAGCTTCCGGTTGGCCACCTAGGTTTGGAGTCATATTCTCAATGAGAAAACAAAACAATAATTCACATGCACCTTTTTTGATCAGAGAGAAAAGAATATATTCCTTTGCATGCTCCGGCCTACTTCATCACTAGGGATGACATCACGGTCTTACGTGTGATGCACTTGAATCTGCTGGAGTCACCCGATTCCACTGGAAATAAGTAAACTTTTCTGTTAACAAGAGAGTAAATAAGTTGCTTTCTTCCCTTGCAAGCTGTTTGCTTATGTTTTGGTGTTGGGTTGGCTTCGAATTCCATTGGCTTGGATTGACTGTGTCAGCAAGTTAGCATAGAGTTGGTAGGTCCCTTTGGACCTTATTTATTTCTGTCTTCTATGCTGTTTTAATGGGAGAACATGGTGTGGATCGGACCGCGGACCGTGGACCGTCGTGCCTACGTCCTCTATAAAACGATGGAAGCGGAGTCTGACATGGGCACATCTGGCTTTGGACGTGGAGCACGATGATAGGGCTGCAGACGTAGAGCCCGTGAACAGAGGATTATTTTTTCTTATGGGAACCGCAACATTCTATTAGCACATAATTTAGTCAGTCAAAAAATAGTCTACAATAAAAATATAATTTTTATTCGTACAATCGAGTGATCCCATAGGATTCGTACCATTTTAATTCTCAGCTAACATGCTCCAAGTACTTATTTGATTTTCTGGACTCGAAATCCTATAAAATTATGGAATTGAACCAATACAATAAAAAAATTAGTCTAAACTCGATTTCTTTAAGTAAAATTCTATAGAATATTAGGTTCAGACAACCAAACTGGCCCTCACTAATATATTTTATCCTGTCTTTATACAAAATGTTATGTTATAGTTACAATTGAATTATCATATTATACTAAGTTTTATGTAATGCGATTGGAAATATAACATCAATATGAAATTTTGATATAACAAAATGGAATACATTATCATAGAGTACTTGACTGTGGTAATATTTTAATAATATTTGGCTTATATAAAAATATATTATAATTATATTCTAGAATTTTTTAGTTAAAGTTAGAATAAAATATTTTAAGTCTTATAATGATAGTATATTGTGTTATATTACATAATGATATCATGTTTACATATCGTATTAATTATAATAAAATTTCCTAATATTATAATATAAAAGTTACTATAATGCAATAAAGTAAAAAATTTCTATTTTAGAGAGAGGATAGTTTGATTTTAACTTTTTAATTTACCCTGGAAAGATATATATATATATAAATATAAAATTTACTATAATACAATAGAGTAAAACATTTCTATTTTAGAGAAAGGATAGTTTCATTTTAACGTTTTAATTTACCCTGGAAAGATATATATGTGTGTGTGTGTGTCTATATATATATATATATATGTGTGTGTGTGTAAAAGAGAATGAGCCTTAACACAATGGTAAAGTTGCATTCTTGTGATCTAAATGTTATGAATTTAAATTATGAACCATATGTGGGGATTATGCACAGATAAAACTGTATATATCTAACCCTTGTAGATCCCATATTGGACCATCTTTTTTATTCTATCAAAGAATAGGATTTAATAGCCACGAAGAATACGACAAAAACACTTGATGTATAACTTGTTGGAGTTTCTATTTGTTGCGGCCTATCTCCGGTGGGGTGGTCTGTTGAGGGCTGAGCTTCTGTGCTTGAGTGTCGGACAGTAGAGAATCGGAAGAGGATGCCTAGTCGTCGGAGACGAGTGCACAGTCGAAGAAGCTGAGAGCGAGAGCGAGGGCTGGTGACGAGTGCTGATGATGATCTCCATCTGGCGTCGGAGGTACGAGACCTGCAAGGGAAGTTTCATCAGAGGTTGTTCTGGCGAGGACTCTCCGACATTCAAGTTAGAGATGTCACTTGATAGAAAGTAGACAGAGTTTGGCATCAGGGTCTCAAGCGTGTGTGCGTGAGACATACATACCTAGAAGAGTCCGCACTTACCTCTATTTATAGAGGGAGCAAAGTCAATGGCAGAAGGATGGGTGGTTATTCTGAGCATGTCCCATCATACGAAGGTACATGGGGCATCCTTAAATGGTTCTGACGGAGGGCGTACCTTATGTTCGGTGCGCAGGTGGCCGCCACGGTGGATGCTATCGCACGTGTGGCATAATTAATGAGTGCGTTGCATCCCATCATGACGTGCAACCAACCGCCTAGGGTATGGCTTCTGAGCGATGTGACTTGATGTGACCTGACGGGATAGCATGGCGGCCACTTTTAGCATTTGGCTGCTTGGCTGACGCCCATGCCCTGAGGTCCAAAAGTTGGATGAGTGTCCGTGGAGTAATACTACTTGATCGGATAATTGATAGGACACCAAGAAATAGTCAGCTATGCACCGAATGTCGTCAGCTAGTCGAAGGTCATATGTAGACTGCATGTCGATCCAAGTCGATTTAGTACCGACTGGGTTAAATCCGTTGCCTTTAGTCGGTGAAGTATCATCAATCTTGGCTGGTTGAAAGCCGATTGGGGCAAGGCCCATCGATCCAAGTCAGGTCGGACCACAACAACCTGATTGGCGCAGTGCACTTCGTCGGTCGGGAGGCGAGGGAGAAGGCTAATTGGAGAAGGGCTGAGGATCTACCCCAACACCTGTCCCCCAACTCCCGAGTTTGATTGCATAGCTTTAATCGGATGAAGGGAGTTAGTTGTCGAATGGATCCAAGTCACCTTTCTAACAATCCTTCATTTAATGTTGCCCCAAAGACTGCATTCGATCGTCTGGTCGCTTTGTTAAGTGAACCGTCACTTTGTCGTTTCGTAGGACTTGCGACGGCTCTATCACATCCCAAGTCATACGGTAATAAATGCCGCGACGCTTGAGGTGATCTTTCATAATGATGACAGAAGATCGGATGGTAGAGCAATAATTAGTAGAGGACCTGAGTCATCTACGTGTCCGTCATCCATTGGCCCGACTTGTAGTCATATGAATTCGGCTGATTTGGTATGATTTCAATGGTGGTGCATTGAAAGTCAAAAAATAGTTGGTGAAGATCGTCGCCACGCATTGAGATCTCCAAGGAAGGTGCGATTCGCTGCATTGATCCTAACCATTAAGGAAGTTTATAAATAGGGGTTGGCCCCATCTTAGTTCTACTTCTGATTCCAGTGCCTTTGCTTTCGGTTCCTGATCCTTTGCCTTCTGGTAGAGAGTTTAGGGTCCTTGGGGCTTTGGCTTCATTGCAGTTGGTCGTCTCCTTCGTTGTCAGTCTTCATCACTATCGGTCCTCCCTCGTCGGTCTTTCGGCCGTCGTCCCCCCTTTCCTCTTGAGGTTACGCTCCTTCACCTTCTCTTTTTCAAGTTGCTACCTTCGAGCTCTCTTTCTTTCATGGCTTCTTCTAGTAGGGGGTCTAGGGATGAGAACCTGGTGGGAGACCAAGGTTCTCGAACTTCGACTGCTCGAAGGGAGACCGAGGAGACTCCTTGGGATAAACCCGAAGAGGCCTCTTCTCAGCAGGGTCATCCCGATCCTGAAGGGGCAGCTCCCGAGGACCTTTCTGGGCCTCTTGTTGAGAGGTCCAAGCTATCTGAGGCCGCTATTCTCCAACTAAGGGATCACTATCACATTCTTAGTCAGTATCGACTGATAGAGTCTGACGAAAAAGGTCGGGTTGTCCGTCCTCCTGATGGCTATATCGCATCTATAAGAAGTTTCTCTGCTAGGAGCTTCGATTTCCTTTTCACCCTTTCTTTACCAATGTTCTTGACCTGTATGAGGTAGTTTTTGTCCAACAAACCCCAATTCTTTAAGAATTTTATCTTCTTTCATTGTCCGTTGTCACCTTCTTCTATTTGAGCCCTAAATCTCTCTTTTTGAACTCTCTTTATGTTGAAGAAACATCCTTAGGAATAGGGATGGTGGTTCTTCAGTCCCCAGCCTAAACATCAGTTTATCACTGGACTTCCTTCTTCCATCCATGGATGGAAGAACAAATTTTCTATATAGCTATCGACCACCCTTGGGCTTTAATTGGACTTGGATCACTCCCAATATGTCTCTGAATAGGAACGATGTGGTCCTGGCTGAAGATCGAAAGTAATACGATAAGCTGTTTGATGTCCTGGTTCCTCTACAGTGGAAGCTTCTCGAGGAGCAGTCGTTGTATGATATCGGGATAAATCCGACCAGCTACTTAGATAGCTTTCTTTCTGTAGATCTTTGTAGTTTTTCTTTCTTTTCTTTCGAACTGACTTATTTTTGTTCTTGTTTTGTCGGCATGAGGGTTTCGACTGCAACTCTCCGACAGTCTGTCAGGAAGAAGAAGTTGGCATCGGAGTCTGGTGGATCTTCACGTCCATCGAAGAGGCCAAAGGAGGAATCTCCTCTTCGGATATCGAGGAGCACACAGCTGCCATCGCCGCCTCGACCATCATCGAGGCTTGCCTCACCGATGCCTCCTGTCAAAGCTGTTGCAGGAGTCACAATCGCTCCTGTCGATGATGATGTTGTCATCATTGAGGCCTCGACCAAGCTAGCGAAAGCGGTCCAAGCTTTGTCGACCCAAGTCAGGATGAGTGGTGACCGAGCTCCTAGTCTAGAGGGTGCCGACAAAGGGAAGCCCCTGCCTTTACCACCGATTATGGTTCGAATACCTCTTTCAGAGAGGCCACCGTCACTCTGGGGATGCACTTCAAGGCCACCAAGCAGGCACTCCAGGACCACCAACTCGTCGGAAAGTTGATGAAGATGGTGATGCTGCCCACAGATTGAAAAGTTAAGAAGGTCCACCCAATCTCGGAGACCTTATCGGGCTCCTACACGTCGTTGTTTCAATAAGTCTTCAGCCTCTCTTCTTCGATACTTTTTTGAATACTTATTGGCTAAATAAATGACTTAACCAAATTTTTGATCTTCTCTTTCATAGATGATACACGACGTGATGATTTGTATGAGGGTTGATCAGCTTCGTGCGGCTCAACACCTAGTTTGAAGACAAGGCCCAGACAGCTTATGCTCAGGTCGAAGTCGTCGAGGAACTTCTCCATGCTGTTGAAGAGCAAGAGAGAAAGAGTCGGGAGAAGATCGCTCTACTGGAGAATGAGTTGGTATCCTCGAAAACCCGACAGAAGAAGGATAAGGAGGAGTTCGGGAGCTAAGGGCCGACTACCAGAAGGAGATGGAATCGGTAGAAAGCACCCCACTGAGGAAAGGGCAAGTGGCAAGAAGCTGAGAAAGTTGCCAAGGAGCTGAAGGAAGTTGAGAGGGCCGCCAAGGAACTGAAGGAAAAGTTATCGACAGCAGAAACTCGGACCCAAGGGGCAACTTCTTGGGCACTGGCTGAGTTTCACAAATTAAAGGAGTACGAGGTGGTGCTCGCTGAAGCCTTCATGGATGCATACCGATGCGGATTCGAGGACTGCAAGAGAGCCATCGACCGACTACACTCCAAGTTGGACCTAAGTGGGCTATAGACCGATAAGGTCCTGGATGAGGAAGAGTCGAGAAGCGAAGAGGAGGCAGGCGTCGTCGAAGAAGATCATCCTCTGCCTTCTTAGGCTCCCTTGTTTTTTTGGCATTTTGTCCTTGTACTTTTCTTTCCTATGTTTTGTAGTGTATCCCTTTTTGTAATGAACTCCTTTTTAGAATGAAATGATTTTTTTTTTGCAAATCTGACTTATGTTTGTATTCATTTGCATCTCTCCTTCTTTGCTCATTTACTTGCCTTTCTACAAAAAAAATGCTAAGTAAAGTAGTCGGGAAGACTTAGTAAAGCAATCGGAGGTAGCAAACCAAGTAGACCATAATCGAACTTATAGACTTAAGAAAATTTCTAAGTCACGCAGTCAGTTTTTTAGATGGACTTAGCTGGATTCGAGTCATAGTCGTAAATCATTTGTCGTAGACTGTTTCGTCAAATCGAAACTTAGTCAATTTTGGATCAATTGATCCTTGGTCAATCAGGAGCAAACCGACTAACTATAATTTTTTTTCACCAAGATCTTACGTGCGAACCATAGCTTATACGCCCGCGGCCCTTGGACCATAGCAGGCATGCTCACGATCGTCGAACCTTATGGCTTCGTTAAATGGGTATCAGTCGAATAATGTTTCGTCGGGTACTAGCCGATGAGGATGTAGATTGGTCAGATGTCAAGTGACTAATTTGCTCAATAAATTATGGAGTACTTGAACTGTTCGGCACAAGATTGTAGAAAGAAACTTTTTATTGACAAGGTATCCTAATTGGGAGTACATTCATAGATTCTCAGCATTCCAGATCTGAGGAATCTCTATGCAGTCCAAGTTTTCAATTTTGTATGCCCTTGATCGTAGAACCAGCTTACCAATTCGGAGATAGTTTTCCTTGCTTGGCTGATTTGGAGATTTTGGCTCTTCTAAGGATAAGATCTCCTACTCGAAAGATTTTGGACTTGACTCGGGAGTTGTAGTACCAAGCCATTTTTGTTGATAAAAGCCATTCTTAGTTGAGCTTGTCTCTGAGTTTCATTAAACAGGTCCAGATCAGCTCATCGTTTGTCCGATTTGGTTGATTCATCAAAATGCTCCACCCAAGTCGAAGGTAGGCCGATTGCAACTGGGATTATGACCTCCATCCCGAATACCAATTTGAAATGAGTCTCTCCGATTGGGATCCAAGAAGTTGTTCGGTAAGACCATAGGATACTGTAGAGTTCATTGGCCCAACACCCTTTGGCTTGACCAAATTTTGTTTCAAGCCTTGCAGGATTATCCTATTGGTTACCTCAGCTTCTCCGTTGGATTGTGGATGTCCAACTGAAGTGAGTTTGTGGATGATATGATACTTCGCATAGAACTCTTCGAACTTGATGTTGTTGAATTATCAATCGTTATCGGTGATAATTATTTAGGATAGATCAAATCGATAGATGATAGATTTTCATAAAAAATCGATGGTCTTTTGCTTCGTTATTTGTGTCAATGATTCAGTCTCCATCCATTTGGTGAAGTAGTCAATGACGATGATAATGAATCTTCTTTGTCCATTGGCAGACGGGAACAAATCGAGTATGTTGGCTCTCCATTGATCATATGGCCAAGGTGCCAAAGTGGCTATGAGATGACTTGATGAAAGTCTTTGGATGTTGGCAAATCTTTGGTATCGATCGTACTTCTGTATTAAGTCAATAGCATCCTTCTGCATAGTTGGCCAATAATATCCTTATCAAATGATCTTGTAGGATAGCGACTTGCCCTTCAAGTGGTTGCCGTAAATACCTTCGTGTACATTCTGAAGAGCATAGTCGGCTTCGGAAGGCCGAAGATACTTGAGCAGGGATAGGGATGCTGATCTTCTGCAGAGTTAGTCATTGATGATCACATACTGAGTCGCCAGTCTCTTCATTCGACGTGCCTCATTAGGATCAACCAATTGAGTTTTATTAGTCAGATAGTCGATGAACGGATCAATCCAACTTGATTCATGACTGACTTGGACCAAGTGAACTTTCTTTTCGGAGTCGATGCTTGGATTCTCAAGATGCTCGATGAAGTTCTTTTTAGCTCACCGCAGTTAGAGGTAGCAAGTCGAGATAAGGAATCAGTTTGGATATTCTCCGAACAGAGGATGTGGAAGATCTCAAAATAGTTGAAGTGTGTTTGTAGAGATTTGAGCTTATATAGATATCTAAAAGGAATAGGATCTCGGGCAGCATATTCTCCCTAGGATTGTTCGACAACCAACTGCGAGTCGGTGAACACCCTTAGGCATTTTACATTGAGATCCTTAGTAATCTTTAGTCTGACTATTAGTGCTTCATACTCAACTTGATTGTTGGAAGCTTGAAAATCAAACTAAAATGCATATTCGGTTACCATCCGGTCGATATTGGCTAGAATGAGGCCCGTGCGGCATCCTTGCACATTTGAAGCTCCATCCATGTGTAGGATCCATGCAGGTTCCAAAGTCTCTTCTTGGGACTATTCTTCGACTTGGTAATCCTCGGTCGGTGTGTACTCAACCATAAAGTTAGCGAGTATCTGAGCCTTCATCAATAATCGCGGAACATAAGAAAGGTCGAACTCAGTGAGTTCAACCGCCTATTTGACCATTCTCCCTGAGCAGTCTAGCCGTTGGAGTAGAGTCTTCAGGGAGAGATTGGTCAAGATTTTTACCGAATGAGCCTGAAAGTAGGGTCATAGTCATCGAATAGTTGTACTGATTGTGAAGATGACTTTTTCGATACAAGAGTATCTTGTTTTGGCCCCATGTAGTGTTTGACTTATGTGGTAGGTGGGCTTCTGCACCATGGTTTCTTCTCAGACCAGCACTGAGCTGATAGCTTCAAGAGTTGTAGCCAAATACATGAGTAGTTCATCACTGGTGTTTGACTTCGTTTGGAGTGGGGGGAGCCTAGATACTGCTTCACATCATCAAAAGCCTTCTGACACTCTTTCGTCCAGGTGAAGTCTTTCATCTGCCTAAGGATTTTGAAGGAGAGGCATCGTTTTGCAAATTTAGAGATAAATCAACTCAAGGATGCAATGCGCCTGCTAATTTCAAATATCCCGTTGAGAGGTCGCGGGCCTCATGTCGAGAACCATCTTGATCTTCTCAAGATTGGCCTCGATGCCTCACCTCATCATCATGAAGTTAAGAAACTTCTCCGAAGTGACGTCAAAGGCATACTTTGTTGGGTTCAGTTTCATTTGAAGACTCCTTAGGGTTGTGAATGCTTCAACCAGATCATCGATATGGAGAGTAGCCTCGATGCTTTTCACGGGCATGTCATCAACGTAGACCTCTATATTGTGATCAATTTGATTTTTGAAGATTTTATTGATCAACCTCTTTATGTAGCTTCGACATTTTTGAGACCAAAAGGTATGACTTTGTAGCAGTACAAGTCTTTATTGGTAATGAATGCTATCTTCTCCTTGTCCTCGGATGCCATCCAGATCTGGTTGTAGTCGGAGAAGACATCCATAAAGCTGAGTAGCTGATGGTCTGATGTAGCGTCGATCAGTTGATCAATCCATAGAAGTGGAAAGCTGTCCTTAGGACAGACTTTGTTCACGTCGGTGTAGTTGATGTATATCCATCATTTGCCATTTGCTTCCTTGACCATTACGATATTCACGAGCCAATCGAGATAGGTTGCCTCACAAATGAAGTTAGCTGCCATCAACTTGTCGACCTCTTCGTTAATGGCCTGCTGTCGCTTAGGAGCGAAGCTTCTTTTCCTCTTTCTCACCGGCTTGTGCTTGACATCGACATTCAACCGATGGACAATTACTTCAAGAGGGATGCTCAGCATGTCTGAGGCAGACCAGGCAAAGATGTCTGCATTCTTCCTTTGAAAGTTGATCAGCTTCTCCCATAGTTCGTCGCTTACTGAAGATCCAACCTAGATGGTTTTAGTTAGGTCCTTATTGTTAAGGGGCACTGAGATGAGTTGCCCTACAGGTTCTCCCCAACTTTCTTCTTCTCTCTGACTAGTTCGTCATCGATGGGAAAAGCTTTAGTTGGCCTCTTTTCTTTAATTTTGGTTAAGTAATATTATCGGGCCAATTATTGATCTCCCCTCATTTCTCCAGTTCCTTTACTCATCGAAAAGTGCACGAGCAAATGGTATGTCGAGATGATCGCTCGAAGCGCATTCAGCCTAGGTCATCCCAAGATGATGTTGGTAGGCAGAAGGGACTCAGGCCATGAGGAAGTTGAGGTGCATGGTCGATTGCTAAGGTGGTCGTACGACAGTAACGAGAAGTTTAATTTCTCCTTCTACTTTGGTCGAGTTGCCTATGAACCCAACTAGAGAAACATTGGTTGATTTAAGTTGATCGGTGGAGAGTCACATTCGAGAGAAACAATCATAAAAAATCATGTTAGCGGAGCTTCCGTTATCAATAAGATATCGTTTTACATCATAGTTCGCTGTTGTCATTGATACAATAACAGTATTATTGTGAGAAGTTTGAACTCCTCGTAGATCTTCCTCAGAGAAATAATGTCATCATTTGCCCGTTGATGTTTGGAGGTGCTTCCGAGTCGTTTGCCCTCCGAAGTCTCGATCCCGTTGAAATCATGTTGATCATGCCCACCATAGGTTGAGCCTAAGCTTTCTCTTCGGAATGCGGCTGTGGTGGTGGATCAAAAGGCAGCTACACAGGTCATTGCCGCACATACTTTCCGAGATATCCCCACTTTATTAGATCCTCTATCTCATTCTTCAACTGGATGCACTGCTTGGTGTCGTGACCGTAATCACGATGGAACCGACAGTAGCGCATTCAATTGTAAGACTTTGACTTCATCGGTTGGGGCCTCCGAAGGTAGCTCTCCCCTCTATTTTCATAAGAATCTATTCACGAGGAGCAATTAGAGGGGTGTAGGAGTCATACCTATTGTTGGAGTTTTTGGTCTTCAAATTTGGTCGGAAAGGTGGAGCCTCTTTCTCAACGTGGATTCGGCTGAGCCCCACGAAGGTTCCTTCCTTCATTTTCTTCTTCTTCTGAATTTTGCCTTTGGGTTGGCATCGGTCAGTCGCACCTTCTTCAGCATGGATGTACTTTTGCATGTGCTGGAGGAGTTCGACATAGGATTGAAGAAGTATCTTATCCAGAGAGTAAGTGAACCTGGAGCTGCGCAGTCCTTGCTTTATGGCCATGATGGCCGTCGGCTCGTTGAGGTCCTTGACCTCCAAGGTGGCGGTGTTGAAACGTACCATAAAGTCCCGTAACGATTCTCCATCCTGCTGCCTAATAGAGAAAAGACTATCGGAGGTCCGTGGTACCTTCTGTTGGTGCTGAAGTACACCATGAAGAGTTGGTCGAGCTGCTCGAATAAGTGGATACTCCCAGGTTGAAGTCTAGAGTACCACGTTTGGGCAGTCTTCCAGAGGGTAACTGGAAAGATAATGCAGAGGAGGGCGTCGGATGCCTCCTACAAAAGCATGAGAGCTTTGTAGCTCTTGAGATGGTCGAATGGGTTAGTGGAGCCATCGTATGGCTCCATCTACAGCATTTGAATCGACTAGAAATTGGCTTGTCGAAGATCCATCGAGAGAAAGGTGGATGCATGCAGATGCTAAGCTCACTGGTGGAATCCCAATTATTCATCTGGAGCTGATCCACGCAGCGATTGAGCTGCCTCAGCTTGTGGTTGTATTCGTCCAACCATCACTGAGACTCATCAGGATGTCAAGGATATTTTGGGGTAGAACCTTCCCCAGAAGAAGAACTTGACGGAGATCGCGGCCTCTTCCCCTTGTGTGGAGCTCATCGAGGGAAGGAGATTGGTGATCACCGAAGTCGACACATGGAGCATGCTGGGAGTCAGGTTGTGGTGATCGTCGGATGGGTTGAGGACTCATCCGGTGGGAACATCGAGCCGAGTGGCGGGATGGAGAATGGAGTTGATGATTGTGCCAGAAAGGCACATCATGCAGTGCCGGCTCTTCTGACTGTCGTTGCTGCTGCTGTAGCTGCTAGAGCTGGAGGTCGTGGATGACCTCTATAAGAGTTTTCACTTGCTGCACAAGGGCAGCAAGTTGCGGGTGGTCTACTGTCACCGTCGATCGTGAAGTCTTTGGCTCCCCGAGGGTCGTCGGAGGTGCATCACATCATGATGAATGTCGAGTGGAGCTTGTAGAAGCATTTTACGCTCTCATCTTGGCCATGGTGGTTCTTAAGAGAGTATTCTTCTCTCTCTGCCTTCGTGCATGCCCCCCTACCATGCGCACCAAACTGTTGTGGCTTGTCTCCAGTGCGATCGTTGGTTGAGGGCCGAGCCGCTACGCCTGAGTATCGGATGGCAGTGCATTGAAAGAGGATGCCTAGTCGTCGGAGATGGGTGCATAGTCGAAGAAGCCGAGAGAGAGAGCGAGGGTTGACAGTGAGTGACGATGATGATCTCCACCTGATGCCGAGGTTACAAGACCTACAAGGGAAGTCCTGCCAGAGGTTGGTTCGGCGAGAACCCTTCGACGCTCAAGTTAGAGATGTCGCTCGATAGAGAGTGGAATAAAGTTTTGGCATCAGGGTCTCAAGCTTGTGCGCGTGAAACATACATACCTGGAGGCTTATAAGGCATCCTTAAATGATCCTGACAGAGGGCGTACCTTATGTTTGGTGTGTAGGTGGCCACAGCAGTGGATGCTACCGCACGTATGGCGTAATTAATGAGCTCATGGTTTCCTATCATGGCACGTAGTTAGCCGCTTAGGGTATGGCTTCTAAGCGACGTGACTTGATGTGACCTGATGGGATAGCATGGTGGCCACGTTTAGCATTCAGTTGCTCGACTGATGCCCGTGCCCTGAGGTCTGGAAGTCGGATGAGTGACTTTGTAGAGTAGTGCTACTTGACTGAATAATTGGTAGGACACTGAGGAAGTAGTCGGCTATATGCCGAATGTCGTCAGCTAGCCGAAAGTCATATGTAGACTGCATATCAATCCAAGTCAGCTTAGTACCGACTTGGCTAAGCCCGTTGTCTTTAGTCAATGAAGTATCGTCGATCTTGGCCGGTTGAAGTCGATCAGGGCAAGGCCCGCCAATCCAAATCGGGCCAGACCACAGCAACCAGGTTGGTGTAGCGCACTTGATTGGTCAGAAGGCAAAGGAGAAGGCCAGTCAGACAAGGGCCGAGGATCTACCCAACACTATTTATAAAATATTTAATTTTAAAATAAAACCAATCTTATCCCTCATTTGTTAGTTCTTTCAATGGTTTAAATTTTTTCCTATTTAGTCTTGGATCGGATAGATGAAAGCAAGTCTTCTTGCTTAAATGAAAATCCTTTTCCAAGAAACCATGGCAGGCTTTGAGGAGACTGGATCATGTTCTTCCACCACTCAAACTCTGCTTTTCTTCTTCCACTACAAACAAAGGCTCTGCCTTTCCTATTTTCTTCTTCCTTTTTTGGACAACTGAAGCAGACATTTGGGTCAAGTCCTCCAGTAATCATATTTGTTTGAGGAGAATCTGAGTGAGCAGAGTTGTTATATCTTGAGGATGAGATTGTCATAAATCTGCATGTAAGATGTGAATCATGTTCTTGAGATGGTGTTCACACACCTCAATCCAAACAAGCTTTCCAATAATTGATTTCCAAGGTTTCAAAGTATTACAAATTGTAACTTCTAGGTATCTTTTATTCCAATAGTCCAAGAACGTGAGTCTAATTATACTAGAAATTAATATTAGTTGTTTATCAAAATTAATTTGATTGCATATAAGTAAATTTGGTTTAACTATATAGAATTAGAAAGATGTAACTCTATCATTTAAAAGTTCTTTTTTTTTTCAAAAATCAGAAATTTATATTGCTTTGGAAATAGTGCAAACACATTTTCTACAACTTTAAAAACCCTAAAAAAATTTCTATAAATATAGAATTTTTGCAGAATTTTTCTGTAGCTTTAAAGTTTGTGCAAAAATTTTCTGCAGATTTAAAAATCTATGCAAAAATTTCCTATATTTCAAGAAATGTTCAAAAATCACAAATTTATGTTATTTATCATATTTTTTGGTGTAATTATATAATTTAATTATTATTATTACTATTTTTATTGCATTTATTTTAAAACATAGAATTATATTATTAAAAGCCATTAATTAACTATTCAAACGTATAAATCTAAACCCCTTGAACTTGTGTTTGCAGAACCAATTAAACAAAAAAAATCATAAATAGATAATCATAGTGCAATTAAACCAAAAAAATTAGTAGTTCCTTTTTAGAAGGTGGCAAAGTTAATAAAATATTGGCTCACCATATTAGAGTTAATCTCTATCTTAGAATTTTCTAATCTTAGACCATCATCTGGATCAACCTCTTAATCTTCTCCTAGTCCGAAAGATTTTGGATTCTCTGGCCATCATTCAAAAATCTCTGAAAAAATTGATGTCTACTGATTTCTATTGCTACCATAGGACCCTTGGTGCCTTTTCTAAATCTTTGAGAGATAATTCCAACCAAATCGGCTAGAAAGCTTTGGGATGCTTTTGAAGCTGAATATAGGATGGATGATATCGGTCTTGATCGGCTAACAATATCCAAATTCTATAAATATATTATAGTGGATTCCAAATCAATTAGTATCTAAATCCATGATTCCCAAGATCTTCTAAAAATGGTTGAACCAATTGGTGTAAATTCTTCGAAAATTCTAAAGTTCAAGTCTTAGTTGATTTTCTGTAACACCCGACCCAATTGGACCCAAAATCAGCCCACAGTCCAAAAAAAAAAGAACAGGAGATGGGAGTCTTCTTCTTCGATGAATCCCGATCGGAGAAGGGTTCTAGGATCCTTAAAACTCTAGGACCCTCTATAAATAAGACTCTCCTCTCCCTCACGAGCCTCCACCGGCGACCGTTGAGCTTAATTCCTCCTTTTTCCTTAGAAGCCGTGGCACTCTCTTCTTGTGTTCGTCGAAAATCGAAGGTCAAAGAGACCACCGGAGTTCAGATAAGGGTTCAATCTTTCTTTCTCTCCCTCTTTTCTTCTTTCCATGGTGTTGGTGCAAAATCTATCAA
>KE504783.1:0-11788 GCA_000441515.1 Elaeis oleifera | reverse complement strand
GAAAGAAAGAAGAAGAAGAAGACAAAGAAAAGGAAAAAGAAAAGAAAAAAAGGGAAAAGAAAAGAAAAAGAGAAAGAGAAAATAAGAAAATAGAAAAAAAGAAAGAGAAATTTTTCTCCCTTCTTCTCTCTCTTCCTCTCTCCTCTCTCTACCTTCTATCTCCATCTTCTCTCTAGATTCTCTCTCTATTTTCTCTCTCTAGACCTTTTTCTCTCTTTATGGATTTTGTCTCTCTAGGGTCTTTCTCTCCCTCTCTGATTACATCACAGATCCTAGGATAAACTTGAAATAAAATATGATGACCTGAGATTGCTCCAAAATTCGTGTAGTAGATTGGATCCCAGCTTGGTCCTTATTTAAAATTATAACATCGATCATAGTTAATCAATATTGGGTCATCTTGATATGATCTCCGATAATTTCGATCATGATTGCCTCGTTTGAAGGATATAAAGATTTTCTCTCTCTATTTTCTCTCTCTAAAATTTTCTCTCTTTTCATGGATTTTCTCTCTCTAAAAGTCTTGTGGACCAATGGAGGGTCCAGATACTCAGACAAATCTCGATTTTGGATAATCCTAGGAGAAGTCCTGGATTTGTATTATTAGGATCGATTATCGATAATTTCTTCATATATGATTTTTATATTTGATCAGGCTCATGAAGAGATATGACTGTCTGCATAAGATATCGAGTGGAATATCTTGTTAGAGAAATTCATAAATCAAAGAAGAACATTGATTTCTGTGTTTGGATCAGTCATCAGTAAAGGTAAGAATCCCTGTACATGATCATCATTATATATATGCTATTTTACCGTTGATCTTGCATCATTGGTTTTGCATCGTTAGATTTGAGATTGATGAATTTGCTATATCCGAGACATCATTATTTGCTTATATGATTTTGAGCATGAGTATGTTATGTCAATATATATGTATCAGAGATTGATGGCATGATTATATGGATATGACATATCTAAATTGATCATAATGTAAGTCGGAATTGATTTGATGAAATCAACACATAATGATTAAATGAAAAGAGAGATATGGTATGGACTAGCCTTGTCATATCAAACAGTCCGCTAGGAGCTTATGCCTGGGACAGCCCGCTAGGAGTTTATGCCTGGGATAGCCCCACGGGCTTATAGGTGGATCAGCCAGCCAGGAGCTCATGCCTGGGACAGTCCGCCTGGAGCTTATGCCTGGGACAGTCTCTCACGGGCTTTCGTACGTGGGACAACCGGCCAGGAGCTCATCCTAGGACAGCTTTGAAAGATTTTTAAGTGAAAATTGATTCAGATGATGACTGAGGTATAGACTTGGTTAGTCCAGAGTCAGAAAGAAAATGTTAAAAATCATATGATTATAAAAGAAAATAAAAGATCAGACATGAAACAATTGTTGAACAAAAGTGTTTCACCTGTTAACATATAATGATGCATTTCTTTTGACAAGATAGATAATTTATAGATATTTACAGTATTTTGGATATTGAATATGAAATTTTATATTTTATTACTTATTCTTATTTTCAGATTATATTATTATATCGGTGTGATATGAGAATTCTTACTGGGCTGTAAAGTTCACAACCCTTCATCTTTTTTTTTTCTCAGAGTTACAAGATACTCATGATTGGCTATAGTTTGGATTGTGGATGAGCAGATGAATAAATAGAATGTCATGATATCTGATCAGAGGATTGAAAGAATTTTAATTGTAATTATGTAAATTTTACAAGTTATTATTGAAATTAGATATTATGGATGTTGAGGTTGTAAGGAATTATTTTTGGCGTTGCATATTCTTTAGGGCTTACTCTAAAGAGTGTGTGGCTATCATGTATCCGAACCAACTGTTGGGTTCGGGGCATGACATTTTCACTCTTCATTTTGGTCGAGCTTTTCTTGTGAGTAACTCTATTAGATGTGATAAACTCTGTTAGAGTTGAAGAAAATGATCAACTTAAGCATAAGCCTAAACATAAAATTTAATTTTGGAGCAAGATCAATTTGATCAAATCCAATCTAGCCCATTTCAAACCTTGAGGAAAATCATTCAAAAAAGAAAATCCCAAAATCCATCAAAAGTTTCTTCCTCCAAACCTCTTAGAATCTAAGACAGTCTAACATTAGAAGCCAAAAATCAAGACATTTAACTTCTTGTATGAGCGAACCAATTCATATGGCCAAGGACTGCTATCATAAGAAGGTTGAACAATTGAAGAAAGAGCATCTAAACCTCAAGTAAATATGGTTGAAGATGGTGCTCGATCTTCCTCCAGGTCAGAAATTAAATCCTTTAGTATTCCTCTTCCATTATTCTCATAATTGGTGACTTGATTTCGAAGCTAATGTACATTTTGTTTTGTTCGTTCCTGGTGCTTCACCTTTCAAAAATCAAGCGGAGGAGGTGTAATACTTGGAAACGGCTCTGCAATACAAGTGTTAAGAAGAGATTCGAGTGGACCTGACAATGACATTTGGAAGAACGCTGATCCTTCACAACATGCAGTATGGCCCAACATTAAGAGGAACCAAATTAGTGGATATCTTCTTGTATCTAGAGGCTATAAATTTATATTAAAATCTAATAAGCTAGTAATTAGTTGTAATAATGACAAATATCATTCTTTAAACTCCTTCAGTCATAGGAATGCCTCAAATGGGGCTGAAGACCTTTTTATTGTGGTTTTTGTTTCCAAAGGCAGAGATACTACTCATATGGTGGCTGGAAGAGCTGTATCAAAAGACAACAAAAATTTTCTCCAAGGTACTGCACCATTATGTTATACTACCCCAACACCAGGATAAGCAAATGCCAGAAATGCAGAACACTAAGTTGCAGCATGTTCCCAGGGGACAAATGAACACACACCTATCAGGTTACGTGGGGCTATCTTCTGTGAAACAGGATCGACTCGTACATCATGATGGTATGTGTAATGGAAAGGGCAGGCCGGCATCTCTGGAGATCATGGATGAAGTATCAGTGCTATGTGATTCATGGGAAACTCCAGCATACCCAGATTCGCTTTGCTTGTTCACCTTCTGGAGCTTTCATTCTATCATCTAACGAGCCTGGTGAATTCTCTTCCTGCATGGAGCCCCATGATAGAAACAGGTACAAATTCTGATATTTGCCTAGAAAATTCAACATGGCAAACAGCATTGCCATGGCCCATGGGTAAGGTTGAATCAGGTGTCAAGCTCAACATGAAGTTGCCAAGCAAAGACCAACTTGTAGAGAGAATAGGAAGCTTGGTGAAGGCACAAAAATGCTGATGAAAGATCATCAAGAAGAAATAACAATGCAAACAGCAATGCCCAGAGTGACATTTGGGCAAGAATTTTATTATTTAGGTAAGAATTTTAGCTCTGTCTTCTTGCAATTTAAGCCAGAACATTCCATACCTGGCTGCAGTGTTTCCTGGTCCTGACTTTTTATATCTATAGCATCATTTTCTTGGATGGCAGGGTTTATCCGTGTGTTGTTTTTACTGTGGACCATTTCTGGTGATATATGAACATTGTTTTTCTATTAATGGCTCATAAAAATTGTAATTAGGTTCATTACTTTGCGGTCCTCTTAAGGGCTACAATAAGTTTGGTCATGCCTTGGTTTTCAACCAACCAAAATAGGAAAGAAAAAATCCAAAGGAAAGAAGGAAAACTTCAGGCAGGTATTTTTAACTTTTATCTTTCATCTCTCGTGGTCTGGTAAAATTCAAACCCTGAAGATGACATATATAGGGTGTTTCTGAAAACAGGACTGTCTAATTCTTGGCAAACGCAGGGGATAGCCCCTGAGGAATTACAAACGCTCGCAGATATATTCCCTAGCATTTGCCTAGGCCCTAGCACAATTGTCACAAGGATAGAAAGATGTCCATATTCCATTCTCTCATCCAAGTTGCATCCTATGTTTGATAGAAAACAGGATCTTCTTTGGTTAAATGGTTTGTGCATGAATGTATGGTGATAATTTTGATTGGCAAGTTCTCATGCTACCTGCCACACATGCTTGTCCTAATCTGACCTTGTCATATAAGTATCAGAAGTTGGTTTGCCAAGTAACTCCCACATATCCTAAATTGTGCAGCTATAGAAAATTTGATAGGACTTAAGAAGATGATAACGAATGGGACAAAGATACCCTGATCGCTAGACCAAGGAGTTATGGTGAAAATTGTATGGCATTACTAATTATTCCATCTGATTAACTTGCCTGAGTTATGACTGTCCTTTCTCAGATGGTTAGCGGTTGTATGAAGTGTAGCGACACTTGGGTTTCTTTTGTTTCTGGAAAGCGAATATTATAAAGCGGGGCATAGAGTGACTGCAATCTTCCTTTTAGATATGGAATGATGAATTCGAGCAGTAGCTTTCGCTTCAGCACAGCATTTCATATTGAAATTGGCAAAAATGATTATATTTAATCAGGACAGAAAGCTGTGATTGTACTGTCATATTTTTTCTCTTTGCAATGTTGATGGTCTTCTACTAAATTTACATTTCCAAAGTGAGTTGTCAAGGCCTAATGTGGATGAATCAATTTGCCATCCTGATCTGGCAGCCTCGATGTATTGGTGCTCCTTTGATACAACATGTTCAGTACCTGGATTATCCATAATTTGTTCGCACGTCTTGAGTCTTCCCAAATATTGAATAAGGAGGGCTTTGGATAAAACTTCTATGATCGGACCGACCATGGAAGAAAGTATGGTCGGACCATCATCACCCACCATGTCTTCGAAGCACGCTTGCCACGTTTCCAAAGCATGCCATGCGCGCGTAACAGAATGGATAAACCCTAGGGGATTATGTGGTGTTTTCAAAACCGTTCAAATATCCCTAAGGTTTATCCATTCCTATTTTCTTAGTATTTTAACGTGCGCGTGCTTCGGAGACGTGGTGGGCGATGATGCCCGATCATAATTTCTTCCAGGGTCGGTCCGACCATAGAAGTTTTATCCATCTTTTTCTCTTTTTTGTATAATTATATTTATTTATTATTTTGATACAGGCAGGTGATCATGCAACTTTGGTGTGAATACAACCCATAAAGTTAAAAAGCAAAAAATTCTACAAGGCCCATAGGCGCATCTCGTCTTATCGTCAGGTTCAGTCTCTGGTATGCTCAGCAATATAAGAAGCGATCCTGTTTGCTGCACTGTTCGCCTCCAAGAAGACATGTCAAGCCAACACCACGACAAACTCTCGAAGGGATATCCATATGTCATAAAGAAGTGGATGGACCTCCAGCTATCTTGTGTCGTTTCGGATCTAGCTGATTACACCAAATTATCCTTTATGCAGATCCTCTCCACCTGCAGCTCTTATCTGGCACAGATAATATCCATCCAAACGACTTGAAGCTCTGCTCCTTGGATGGAGGCTCAAAAAGATATGGTCCTCCTACCGCCAGCATCCTAGCATCCGGCCCTCAGATCACAAAACCAGCGCCACCCCTGCCATCCCTGACACTGCCATCAAAATTGATCTTGACAAATTTCAAAATAAGGGTTCTTAAGAAATAAAGATAACCCTTCAGTTTGCTATAGGAGCAGCATGGGAGTCCTAGGACTCGGGAGCGTCAGAGAATGGGCCAGCAGCATTGAAATAATAATACTCTTCAACCAGATCCATATCTCTCTTTAGCACTTGGTGTGCAGGCACCACCTCAACATCGAAGATCAAACTATTCATGAAAAGTCAGATCTGATAAGCAATATATGCCATCCTCCCTCCCAAGATATAGGTCGGCCCTCCAGTCGTGCTCCGATGAATCGCATCTAGGAAGGGGCCCAGCTAGGGGCCACTACTCACCTCCTAGGGTTGGTCCCCTACTCTCCTCCAAATTAGTCTCGCTCTCGGATAATGTAGGAGGACGTGCTCCATCGACTCTTCCAAATCACAAATTGGGCAGAAATTGGAAGATCTATACCCCTATCCCTGAGTAACATGCGCATCGGAAGTCGGCTTCGAGCAGTCTTCCAAATAAAGAGCCTCACCCTCAGATAAGCAACCACCCTCCAGATCCATATAGCCTCGATCCTCCTATGCGACACCACCTTGCACATTACTAGGAGATCCCTTGTATGGGACTTGGCCCAACAAGAATGGCCCCACACTTTCAAATCTTGGGTCCGATAGACAGGCATCGAGATGGCAAGAATTCGATCAACAAGTGGACTACCAAAGAGATGGGTAATGTCCGGTACTCTCTAGCCCCTGTCGTCGGCATCTAATAGGTCATAGACCCACATCTAATGTCCGGTGCTCTCTAGAGATCTAGGCATCCTGACTCACATCAACCAATGCCCCATCCCCAATCAACCTTCTGATCTGGCTAGCACTGTAGAGGCATGGGCACAAATCTCTCTCCAGATGATAGAGCATTTGTAGACAACCTGTATCTAAGACCCTTATTCCACGCTCCATACTATGCTAGAGAAGAAATCAAGTTATATGTCTGGAAATTACAGGCTCCCTCCTGTCCAACAGGGATTGAATTCTAAGGCCTTTATCCCTCATAGCTAGCAGACCACCTCTTAGAACACCAGATGGATCTTCTGACCATCATGCCTTGAGCCCCATAAGAAGTTTCAGAAAAAGCTGCTCTAACCTCCTAAGATAAGAGCCTGGCACCATCATATTCGTCAAAAGATATATCAGAATAGAGCTCAAGACCGAACTAGCAAATGATATGCAGTCCACACCCTTCAAAAGAAGTTAACTTAAGGACTTCCATATTTTGTCCACGTTTCATGCTCGAACCATTCTTGGACCATACATGCTGGCAAGATTGTTGGTCTCTTATGCCATTGGTGATTCTGTCATTGTGGGTTTTCCAGAGAGGTCAGATTTTAGTTTCCACCCGATCTCCATCCTCTAACATGCATTCTCTTGCATGGATCTTAAAGCAGTCTATGCTTTGTCATTCATCTACTTGTATAGATCTTAAAGTATTTTATCCTCCATCATCCATCCACCAATATAGATTTCAAAGCATTCCATTCTCTCCCATCAATCCATCTATACATATCTTAAAGCACTTCATCCTATGTCATTCATCCGTTTATATAAATCTCAAAGCACTTGTCCTCTATTATCTATCCATTTGCAGAGATCTCAAAGTGCTCAATCTTCTATTATCTATCTGCCTGAATAGATGTCAAAGCGCTTCATTCTCTATCATCCACCCATGTGTGTGGACATCAAGGCACATGCGTAGGTCTCACGGCACTCCATGCTTTTTATTCATTCACATGCATAGATCTCAAAACACTCCATCATTGATCATCATCCATCTTCATAGATCTCAAAGCACTCTATTTTATATCAGCCATCCATCCACATATATCTTAAACTACTCTATCCTTTGTCACTCATCTATCATATATCTCTCAAAGCACTTCGTCCTCTATCATTTATCCACTATATAAATATCAAATACTCTATCCTCTATCATCAATCTATCTACACAAATATCAAAGTCTTCCATCTTTTATTATCCATCTATATATATAGATATTAAAGTACTCCATTCTCTATTATCCATTTACTTGCATATATCTCAAAGCACTCTCTCTATCATTCATTCGCTTGCATAGATCTCAAAGCAATTTGAGCTTTATCATCTATTCATCTACATAAATCTCAAAATATTCATTGATCTCTATCATTCATTTGCATGCATAGATATTAAAGAAATGTGTCCTTTGTTTTTGTCGTCTATCTATCTACACAAATCTCAAAGTGCTCTATCTATGTAACTCTCCTTTTTGCCAAAACAAAATTCCTTACTAAGTTGGTAGGAAGGTAATTTGAAATTTTATAAAGGTTCAGTTTATCAAGTGATTTTCATATGATAACATTTTGTAATAGGAATAGATAAACCACATTGCGACGAATGCAAATTTTGGTGGCTATTTGATACTTTTTAAATTCTTGGGATCTAAATATAAGTAGCTCAAACTTCAAGGATATCTTTGAAAATTTCTATAAAAAAAAGATCGTACTCCCCATAGTAAAAGGATTTCCAACAAACACGCAACTCTAATTGTTACAACTAATCTCATATGGCTTGCACCTAGTATCTACAGTGCTTTCTCTGATCATGTCCACTCCAGCATTTTTATTTATGCCAATTTTTGATATTTCTATGTTTTAATAATTCTGGCAAGAATGGAGCCTTGACTCCACCCTTGCAGCCACTCACCAAATACTGCTCCATCTTTTGTTATTTGCTTATTTGAAATTCTCAAAAAATTTTGCACATGGCTGCCTTTGCATGCAAGGAAAAAAAGGGGCAAAAAATGGTATAACGCTCTAATGAAAAGGGCTATATCCTTGGCTCCTTTAAGGGATGGACTTAGAATAAATTTAATATTTAGTAACTTAAATTCTTATCATTGTACTTGTTAATCAGATCTTTTATCATTAAATAAACTCACATTTTAGTGCTCAACAAAAATCTACCTCACTGGGCTATTTCCTCTCTCTATCCGCTTGGTAAATGAGATACAAACCTCTTTTATCATTCTTAGGGCAGATTTGGTGACTACTACGATGCCTTTGGTTTGCGTATGTTGCGGCAGATTTTCAGTTCGAATTGGAGTGGTTGGAGTATGGTAGCATCCAACAGGATAGATGGCAAGTGGACCTAGAAATAAGGTCCTAGCCGGATTTGGTTCTAGCAGAGACCCTCCGACATTTAAATCAGAACCTAAAATAGATGAGAGGAAGAAAGAGCCAAAGGTACGAAACCTCTTTTTGGGGTCTCCATTTTCTTTTTATAGAGGAATTGTGGAGAAGAAAGTCGTGGGAGGTCATTTTGGCTTCTTCGGGCATACTATTCTGGGCTGACGTGATTTGACAGGATCTTATTCGACGCTCAGCCAGCCATTCTCAGGAGTGACTTGATTTGATGTTGAGTGATGAAATTGGATGGGACCATATGAGGGTCTCCGCTAATCATTTCGAATGCTTCGATGGGACTTGATATCTCATCATGTGGATTGCTAGAGATGAGGGTTATTGGCCGATGTGTGGTTCAATCTTGATCAGGGCTCGTCCATGTCACTGGGTTGGTCGCTAGGGCTTTACTCGCTGCTTTGGTGATAAGTCTCGAGTGGCACGACCCCACAACACCTATCTCCCCACTTTCGAGTCCGAAGTGGTCAGTTCAGGTGAAGGAAGTAATAGACCCTCTTAGCCCAACTGAGTGGATGAATCTAAGTCGACAGCGCTCTTTGGGTTGGTAGCTTCGGACGGGCTTCTAGTGTCGATCATTGTGGTTGGTATGAATTTAGAGACTTTGGCTTGGCCTTTCTGGATGTCTTCAAGGGTGCCATCTTCTTTGGATGTGCTCTGCAGGCGTCGACCTGAGCAGTCCCAGAATCGAGATATCTTCGGAGCGATAGTGGTTGCACCGAACTTACCTTCGGAGGCCCTAATTGGGAGCAAGGTGTCTTCAGGGGGTCAGGTTGATGAGCCCTTCCTATCCTTATCCACACGCTGCCTCATAACTTTTGTTGTATTTAAGAAGAAACCAGCAGTTTCCAAGAGAATTGACTTAGGAGTCACCTTGGGTTCATCCTTCCTTGCTACATGGTAGATCACGACAGGTTCTAAAGCATCTTCGTGAACCGTTCCCTAAGACTTTAGGTGGATAAAGGCACTATTATGGGCCATGATGCTTGGCGTTCTAGAGTCTGATAGGTGGCATAGCTTGGTTGCTTGAAGATGGGGTGAGTGTTGCTTGGGTCTTATATAAATGGACCCTTTTGTCTGGTGCATTTGTCAGAGAACATTTCTTTGCCTTGTAGTTATGGAGCTATCACTACGAACCATGAAGGAGGCTATCAAGAAGAAAGCAGTGATGCCCCATGGAGAGCCTTCATCCATGAGGGTGAAGGGGGCTCAGCTCGGGCCCTCCTCTCCAGACCAAGCCCAGCCTATCCCTCAGCCACCTAGAGATCTAATCAGGCCAAGCAGAGGTGCTTCTCCTATTGCATGCAGATTGGAGCCCATCAAACGCAGGCCTTTGCTGAGGCCAAGTTCCACCGCATCGAGGAATACAAGACCTCGTTGGACTTCAGGGAGGAGCTCATGGATGCCTCTACCACCACCTTCATTTTGGGGTTCGAAGGCTATAAGGCCTACTTGGGCGCATAGTACTGAAGCTGGACCTTAGGCACCTTCGTCCTAGCAACAGTAACGAGGAGATAGGGGCCTTTTCTCTGGATGAGGATTAGCTCCTTGTCCCTTTTATATTCAATGATCTTTTGGGATCCTTTTGGGTGCCGTTTGTGTAAATATCTTAAGGAAAACTCGCACTTCTTTTCTTGAATCATGATTTCATTTTTTTTGGGTGGGTGCTTAAGTCTTGTCAAGGACCGCCTATTGGTATCCTCAGATCCTATCCAGGACAGCATTTTGGCACCCTCGAATCTAGTCGAGGGCAGCCCTCCTGCACGCTTGGCTTTGGTCAAGGGTGAGAACATTATTGGCATTATTAGGCAGCATTCAAAGGCCTCGACCCTTAAGCCAGGATATCTCCATGAAATCGGTCCACCGATCCAATTGTTTGGACATGTTTGTATCTTGTGGTTGCGTTCGGTGCCATGTCGTATACTTTTTGATTTTTGCTAAGACGTACCTGATAGGCCATGTGTTGGAGGATGGCTTTTAGTGCTGAAGGCCCTAATAATGATGGCCCATTAGAAAATCCCATTGGGGCCCGACTTTTTTGGGGACAATCTTCGAGGCTTCATCCTTGGGGACATACATCTTGTAGTCAGAAGGAGTGGTCGAGAGTCATCGGGCCTGATTTTTCTATAAATTGGGCTTTTCTTGGGACTGAAACTACTCGATTGCCTTCCGCTATGCCACTCTAGCTAGTACCGTGGGGCTGCTGCTACTTGCTTTCATTTGGTGAGAGCTTGCCATGGAGGAGTATGTCGGCAGATGTTTTGGTTGGAGTGGGTGGTATTGGGAAGATCTGCCGCTCTACCTACTAAGTTGTGGTGGCCACAGTTGGGCGTTGCTCTAGGATCACAATCCTATAGGGAGGTCTCAGATCTCTCTCAAGGGTGACCTTGCTCAACCTATCGGTGCAGCTTTTCGGCCATCATCAAGGGTGCAGCTTCAAGGCAAGTGCATCTTGGCAGGCCATGGGGCTAACATCATCGAGTGTTGCCTTTTCGTTGCATCAACCTCATGTATGGCTGGTGGCAAAACTTGTATTTTTCCTTTATTCGCTGTAATGAATTTGTTTGGCAAAAGTTGTTGTACATCAAACCTCTTTCCCGAAAGAAGCGTTCTTTTATCATGTTGATATGATGTTTCTGGCTTATTTGGGAACTTCTCCGAAGTGTCATTCAGCTGAAGTCATCAATATCTCTGCTCAACCTACCTGTTTGCAGGGATCGAAGTTGACATAGCTCACCGCTTGACTTGCCTGTAGGTAGGTGTTGCGAAATTTAGTGTAGGGTAAAATGATAATTTAAACTTTTAAAATTATGATTTTACAGTGAAAATATTAATTAATCTAATTAATTAATATATATTTATCCTACACTAGGATCTAAATATGATATATAGCATGCATGCATTTAAATTGAAATTCGAATTTGAACAGTAAACACTTTACTGTAATGTGTTCAGAACACAATACCTTTGTGCGGGTAGTAGATCGCCGCAATTTGATCATCGTCGAAAGAGTCTGATCATCGTGATGCAGCCACACAGTGTGTCTGGCCTCTGCGGATCGTCCACA
>KE504782.1:1105350-1123864 GCA_000441515.1 Elaeis oleifera | reverse complement strand
GAAATTAATTAATAATTCTGCTGTAAAATTAATAATTTTGTAAAATATTTTAAAATTATCATTTTACCTCTGCACTAAATTTTCGCTTCACTGACCGCCTCAGTGACCTCCTCCGTCGTGGCATCCTGCGTGACATCGTCGGCATTCCACCTCCCTAAAATCATTGCCCACACCTCCACCATTTGCATCCCATGCTCCATCCCTCCCTCTTTCTTCATTACTGATTCCTTTGCCACCGCCCTTCCTAACCGACTACATGGTGGACCGGCTGGGCTACCCAAAAGACCAGGCTATCGTCGCCTCTAAGCCTCCACTCCACATCATCTCCTCGGTGAAGCCCAATGCTGTCCTCGACTTCCTCAGTCACCGCGCCAGCCTCTCCATCCTTCAGCTCCGCCGCTTCATCTGCTGCCGCCCTCCATCGTCACCACCGACGTCCCCTCCAACCTCCTCTCCAAGCTCTCCCTCTTCCATTCTCTCCTCTGGCCACGGTGCTTGCACCCTACGTCCCACGCCCGACAGTCGATGAGTTTTTTTTAATCTCATTCCACTGGAATAAGATTTTGACTCCGTTGAGATGAGTCTGGATTCGACTATGGAAGGAATGGATCATTCACATTTCTCTCTGAAATGAGAATCGAAATTGGAATGGGATTCCTTCCAACCAAATATTTGAAATAAGAGTCAACCATTTCGATTCCCATTTCAGACCTTAATTACCCAACCAAATATCTCCTTAGTTCTATTATAGCTCAAGCAAAATTTTCTTGTATTACCATCACTTAGGCATGCTTAATTATAGAGTTTGATGAGACCTGCTTCTCCAATATTAAATCTAAAGAAGGGGGAATCTCCATTCTTCCTCCAATATTATATATATATATATATATAAAAGGAAGCCAGGAAGGATTGGGAGGTTCATAGAAAATTTGTAAAATAGAAATAAATGCATAGTTAAATATGGAAGAGAAAAATCTCTTTCTTTATTTAAATTTAAATTTTCAAACTTATGTAATGTATCTGAGTATCTCAATATTAATCTTCTAACAGCTCTCTCTCTCTCTCTCTCTCTCTCTCTCTCTCTCGATCTTTTCGACCTCTTAACAATTTTTATGGTGTCCTTTTTTTGCCGACTTACCAAACAATAATAAAGGATACACTTTCCTTGGAGTGAATCCAGAGTTGGAAGCCGCTGGACCCTTCGAGCAGGCGGATGAACGATGTGAGAGCTGCGCAGTGGGTGATCCAACGGGAGGAGGTGCGAGATCCGTGCAGTAGGCGACCCTCCGCGTCTTTCTTGCAACCCTTCCCTTTCTACCGTTTCCTACTTTTAAAACAGTCCTTTTCCGATATCTTTCTATATTGCGAATTTATATCTTGTTATGTTTATAAAATATTTTACCAAATATCTACATTTAATATTTTATTTAATAAAATTATTTTCACATTACAAATTTTTCATTTTTGTTGGTAGATATTTTAGCTTTCTTGTGGTACTTAACTTCTGTTTAATTCTCAAAAATATCTTTTGTTATTCGATGTCGAGCTCACCGCAGAGACCAAAACTTCCCCTCTTAATTCATGCTCGTGAAACAGTCCACAACAACCTGGTACACCCAGTTTACAGCCTTAGCGGCATCTTTCTAATTTCCTCAGGAAGAACGCTTTCACTTAACCGGCAACAAGCCCCCAACTTCCCAGCCAGTCTACATGTGAACCAAGCACAGCAATTAGCAAACACTGCCTATCTTAATCTCATGGTAAAAACTTTAATAATTAACATAAACTACAAATTAATATCCAAACTCCACTAAGGCACAAACTACATGATACCAACACAAACATATAACACGACAACACAGTATACAGTCGGGCCCCAGAAACCACTTATGAACATATCACGGACGGCCCAACAACATTAGACTTTTGTGAAGCGGAGGTAATCCTTCTTCGATGGGAGATTCACATTCTCAACTCCCTGCGGGAACATCTGCTTGGCCTCCTCATTGGACACGCTCGGCAAGATCACCACCGGCTCCCCCGGCTTCCAGTTCGCTGGGGTCGCCACCTTATACTTGGTCGTCTTCTGAAGCGACTCCAACACCCTGACCACCTCCTCCATGTTCCGCCCCGTCGACGCCGGGTACAGAAAGCTCAGCTTAACCTGCTCCACCACCGTAACAAAAGTGACAACCCATACGTACACCGTATACGTCACAAAATCATGCATAACTAAGAAGATCTGCTCAGCTACAAATTATGACTCCAATTAGCCACCAACCACGGTACCTTCTTATCAGGGCCCACTATATGAAGGGCCCGTGACGGGAGCTGGTTCCCATTTGAGTCCTTCTCCTCAGGGTCTACCATGTTCAGCAGTTTGATCACCTCCCTCTTGGGGTCGGCTACAATTGGATATGTTACGCGACATCCGGGCTACATTTTATATTCAGGCCAAACAAATTATTAGTCTCAGGAAGTAACTTTTAATGGAAAATTTTTGGTGACGGCTTAAGGGAGGACCGTGTAGGCCTCGACGTCTTTGATCCATTCCATGTGGCACTTGACATCGTCGCAGGAGATGCCTAGCAGCTTCACCCCTCTTTCTCGAACTCCTCCGCGTACGCCGCCATCTTCCCCAGCTCCGTCGTGCACACGGGTGTGAAATCCGCTGCACATGCGACCAATGAGACATCAGAATGGAAGCAAGGCTCCAAGACTAAAGGTGTGACAGAGGGAAACCTTACCGGGATGGGAGAAGATGATGGCCCAACCATCGCCGACGTAGTCGTGGATCCGGATCTTCCCGTGCGTGGTCTCCACCTCCAGGTTCGGGATCGTGTCGCCGATCGTTAGCCCCGGCATCTTTCAACGGCTCCGATTCACCGAATCCCACTCCACTTGAACAACATCCCTGGCCTCGCTTAAAACGGTCTCGGTTGTGGCTGCATGTGGGCCACGTGGCCCGCGTCGTGGTCTCGTGGCAACACTCGCCGAAAGTTGCAAGCACGTGTCATCGTTCACAACAATGTCACGTCCCATGCAGTTAAGATGTGCATGAGGAACACTTAATTATTATTATTATTATTTTTTGATAAGGCGGAAATTAACTCTTCTTTATTCCCACATGCCAACATCATAACTTTGCTTTATTCCAACATTCCACTTAACATCAGCTACAGCAGCACAGTGATGAACAGTCCAGATACAAAGTAAGTAGAGAAGAGTAATCAGTTATATGTCACAAGTTATCCAGAGAGGCTCATCAAACTGGCCTCGGAGCTTGTCTCCGGTGGGAGACTGGAGGGAAAGAGACCCAAGGTCGTCGGGCCCACCACGCGAGCTCCACGCCGGTGTCCCGTTCTCGTACGAGCCACACGTCAGCCTCCTGAGTCCAGTCCCGTCGAGCCGGCAGACATACAGGTCTCCGTAGGGTTGAAATTGGTTTGGCCACGAGACCGGCTCGGACGTCACGCTTCCGAGATTGGCCGTGAAGAGGAGCCACTTCGAGTCCGGACTGAAGCACACGTGGTTGATCCTCTCCCTGTCCACGTAGGAGGACCCCGCGGGCCCAGCCACGTGAACCCGACGCAAGCCCGTGCCGTCCGGGCGGATGAGGTAGATGCTGAAGACGTCCGGGTTGGAGGGGCGTGGCGGTTGGAGGAGAAGGCTATCAGCTCGCCGTCCGGTGACCAGCTGGGCATCGTATCCGTCCACTCCCCTTCAGTCAGCTGCCGGATCCCCTCCCCGCCGTCGGATTCGCCGTTGACGGCGTCGAGGATGTAGAGGTTCTTGTGGCCGGACCGCCCCGACCGAAAGACCAGCGACTTCCCGTCTGGCGAGCACGCCGGGAAGGCGTTGTTGCCGGCGTCCGATCGGGTGAGTATCTTCACCGCCACCGGGACCTCCTCCCGATCGTCGGTTAGGTCGTTGGGATCGAAGGAGATCCGGGCGATCTGGACCGTCGCTTTGCTGGAGTCGAAGATAGGGCCGATGGAAGTGTAGATCACCCCCTTCTCGGTAGGGCTCCACGCCGTGTAGAACGCCCCCGATTCCTTCAAAAGAATCCACCGCTTGGAGCCGTCGGATTTCACGACCATCAGCCCAGGGGTGTTGAGGAAATCGCCGTTGGTGGCGATAAAATTTCGTCGGGGAGAAGGACGGGAAGGTCGTGTGGAGGCGGAACATCCTAATTCCTCTTACCGGGGACTTCACCGGATGGAGATTGGGGATGATGGAGTCCCCCTGGGCCGATTCTCCTCGGAATCGGTGGTAACCAAGATAAACCGAGTCCGGCGAGAAGAAGGGGTTATAGTGATGGAAATTAGGATTTAGAAGCTCTGTGATGGGGTAAAAGCGCTCCGATTCGAGATCGAAAATCTCGATGTGGCGGAAATCAGTGCCCTTTCTTCGCGTGGCGACTGCTATTCGCTTTCCATCGTGCGACGCCGCCGGCGTGAAGCAGTGGAGCCCCGGCGGAGTGATCCGGCGGGTGGCGTCGGGCCGCGTGAATTCTCCAGATCGGCAGTCAGATCGGACCGGAAGATGCTCCACCAGCCGTCCTCGGCCTTGCGGTGGAAGAACACGGTCGAGTCGCCGGACCACACCGGCCATCCTCCACGGCCACAGAGCACGGCGCGGCGGGAGGGATCGGAGGCCCGGAACACGACGATCTCGGTGGCGAGCTCGTGGAAGTCCCCTTTCCACAGCCGAGACCCGTACGACGCGACGGCGACGAACTCCCCAGACCGGGACACCGCCGGGCTGAAGTCGACGACGCCGGGCGGGTGAGCCGGACGGTCTCATTAGTATCGAGCCGGGCCGCGTAGACCGCGGACCAGCTCTTGAAAGGCTCGGAGGGCGGTTCGTGGGCCGAGACGAAGTAGACCAGGCCGTTCTTAACGGTTGGGCGGTCGTGGTGCAGGCTTTCCGGAATATTCGGGAGCGGTTTGGGTTTGTGGTCTGGCGACTCGGCCAGGTAAAGCCGGGGCGAACCGGTTCGCTCAGACACGAACGCGACGGTCGGGCCTTCGTCCACGAATTGGGCGTTAAAGTTGACGGAGACGCCGTCGGTGTGGCGGCGCTCCGTTACTTGTTGACGGCGGCGTCGAGGTTGGCGGGGAGAGGAGTGGAGAAAACGTCGAAGCCATAGTAAAGCAATCCGACGGTGCTGAAGACGATGGTTCCTTCGGGTTCCATCCGGTGGAAAGCGGCGATTCGTCAGCGATGTATGAGGGACGAGAGAAGTGGCTGCGGTGGGTGCTGGTTCTGCCCCTACTTATATATAGGCCTCCCCGTTTCGAACGGTTGGGTCGTATGATGACCACCCTCCTATAGGATAGTGCCACGTCACGTGGTTATCTCTTCGATTAACGATTTGGTGGCACACATTTTACTCAAAACCTTACCTCAATTTGACGTGTCACGATGTTGGCCTTAGAAATGATGATAAAAATGCGACACATTGGATGGTCACCTGATTGAGTTGGCTGTGTTAGTGGGGGCAGGATTGCACATTCTTGTTTGACACGGCATACTCCTGACTGTGTAGTGTGAACGCGGAACCGAAGGGAATCCAGTTTGCCGTATGGTTACTTGAGCGGCAAGTTTTTTTTTGGTGGGGGGGGCAGGGGGTTGGTGGGGGTAACAGAGCGGCAAGTTGATGGCACGCAATATTTAAGACCAATTTTTTCATTTGTTTTTTTTTGGATACAGAAGACCAGTGTTTAACTTGAACATCCTCGAGCGGTAAGTAGCTGCCCGAAAGTCCATCATCATGTTAGCGTGCAATTTGATGCTAGCCCGAGAGTTCATATAGCTCTTTGAAATCTATTTAGATAATTTTGTAGGATTGAACTGGATTTTCTTTTGCTGGATTCATGAATTGAACATTCTATTTCATCATAATAAATATCAACCCAACATCCTATCAATCCAACCCTACGGGAGCCTAAAAAAAACACTTCACAAGCTTTTCTCCTGCCCCCTCTCTTTCTCCATCAGAGAAATATCTCGAAGGCTCTTAGTCGCATGGTACAACCATTCGGAAAAGCACAAAAAAGTTCCCTTTGTTCTAGAGCTTAAGATGCTGAAATACAGCTGGTGGTAGTAACAGATGGTAATGGATTGTTAAAGACAGACATTGCATGTGCTAAGTTCTAAAATAAATAGAGTATGTTTGATTGAAGGAAGTTGGATTTTAAATAAAATAAAGTAAATGACTCTCATTATGGCCACTTGGTTCGAAGAATTTTATTTTATTTTGATTCTAGAAGGGAATGAAAATATCTCAATCTCCCAAAATTCTATCCCGACTCTCCCTATTAACTAAATCCTATTTCGATTTTAGTCATGAGCTAAACACATCAAATGTTATAGTTATTCTTGTTGGGACAATCGGATCTGCTCCCCTCCGACTTAAGGTCGGTCCCCCAACTCAGCGTCAGCAACAGATGTCGGACCGTAAAAATATGGTCGTCGGAGGAGTTACTATTTCGATTATAGCATCTACAGGGTTGATCACTCTGATATTCTATCAGTGTCATAGATATCAAGAATGGCTGGCTATCTATCGGTAAGTCGATTTCATATTGGCAAATCTCGATCGTCTTCCCAAACGTCTACTTATTCAAACGACCCAATATACCATATTACTGATGACTCTTTGGCACAAAGTATGACAAACCGACTTATAGTCGGTATATCCGAGTCACTAACTGACCGTCGGTATATTAGAACCACCGACTGACAGTTGGTATATCGAAATCACCGACCTCCAATCGGTATGCCAGAATCATTGACTTGTTATATAATCAGAATCCATAATCATGACACCGCGATCGTGGGTAACAACTCCATGCCATGACTGTCAGTGGGCATAAACTGCCCACAAACTCCATGATCATGGTCCAATAATAGGGGCTAACTGCCCTTTAGTGTCATAATAAGCAAAACCACATGTGCTCAAATGTTACATCCGAATCATCTATAAAAGAGAAGTAAGGGAACAGCAATGGTAAGGGACAATTCTAGGCTAAGATTCTGTCGAATTATATTCTCAAATATCCTATTCACCATTTTTCGCTGACTTAGGCATCGAATGATCCCCGTCGGATAAAATTTTGGCCAGTGAACTTGTTTTGCAGGTTACTCTTCATCAGAGCCAGACGCACACGAGGATTGGCTGCAATAATTTCGATTTTTATTTTAATCTAGTTCGTTTCTAATACCAATTTTTCATTCTGATTGTGAATCAAAATGCGGCCTAAAAAGCTCCATATTAGGACAAAGGAAGGATGATAATTTCTACTATCCAACTTATTGATGCAAAATTTATCTCAAGGTTGGGATAGCTAGAGTCGAACGGCGACGGCAGGTTGACAGCGACGTGATAGTGGCGGTAGGACCTGTAAGAAAAGTCTCTGACTGAATGTGGCTCTGACAGAGATCCTCCGATACTCAAATCAGTTTCTGCTCAACAGAGAGAGGAGCGAGCATTTGGCAGAGAGGAGATCGCGTACCCTGGGGTCCCTTTTTGGCTTCTTTTATAGATGGAGACTGGAGGTTGTTAGGTCTGAACCTGTAGGCTGTCAAGATAGGATGTCTGTCCACTATCTGGTGGTTAGTCGTGGGAGAGCACGGGATTACCAGAGATTTTTGTCTCCTATTAAATATCCTCAACAGTCATGTCTGGCGATGTCACCTTATGGCATATAAGGGGCCCCACCAATTGACGGTACAGACTGACAAGCAAGAGCTAAGAGTGTGGGAGGGACTTAATTTACTTATGGTTACCCCCATTGATTAATGGAGTGATGTGACGAGGCCATAAAGAGGCTTCTAAAGGGCCAATAGCCAAAGTTGGGAGTGGGGGCCAATGCTAAGGTCGGAGGCCGAGGTGGGGTCAGACGCATGTGGAGAGCTTGGAGGCCGAAGCAGGATGCGCGGGCACATCCTCCTTTCTCTTTCTCTTCTACCACATTTTCTCTTTATGTTCTTTCCTTTCCTTTTGTCTTGTTCTGATGCTGATGGGAGGATGGGATGGAAAAAGGGGGGGGGGGCAATTAAAGTTTCTGTCAGGTCCAAAGGATCCAAGGCAATTCTCAAAGCATGTGCATGAAGGAAAGCGACGTTCAAAAGCCCTCCGGGTCGCACATCTTCGGTCGGTACAAAATACCCCTAACATTAGCCCTCCTACTCTCGAGTTTGAGTCAAAATCGAATCGGACGAAGGGAGTATTTCAGATCTGCCGAAGACGTGCCGAGGACCTTTTTCTCCTTTCTTATTTAAACTGCTTAAACATAGGGGTCTTCCAAAATCGGTAAAGCCCTTTCTCCATCTAGTCAATGGTTCATCATATCAGTTTGCTTAAAATTTGCTTATGATGTGACACCCGGATACTAATCCGGATCGATCCAGCAACAAGAGGATAGCAATGAAGCCGAAGATAGTCTCCAGGAGGCACAGAGGGTGGCTCAGAGACTGGCATGGGTGATCTTAGATGCACGGGAGCATGCAAGGGCCCCGGGGCTGGCACAGGTGACCTCAAACCCATGGGAGTGCAGAGGCAGCCTCGGACGCATGGGAGCCTAGAGGTCATCACGAGCGGTCTTGAAACTCAAGTGCGGAGGTGAGCCAGTGACTTTAGTGTTGTCTAAGGTCGCAATCATGAAGGAGACCTCAAGGCCACTTAGTCGGAAGGCTCTTTTCCTATCTTGACCTCAGCATGTTGAGCTTTGGTCTTGAAAGAACCACGCTCTTGAATCTCGAAGGGAACCCTCCACCACCTCCCAGGTGAGATCCCCATGCTCTTTCGCTGGATGATGTTGACTACCCGCCGCCTCCACTGCGGAAGGAGTGCAAGAGGCAAGCCGATTATCTAACCGAAGGATGAGGCGAAGAAAGAGGCACTCTCATGTCCAGCAACCGGCAGCAACCGCCGCCATCATTCCGCCCCAAGATGGGATTCTGATCCGATCGGAGAACGGGCAAAGTGCCGGTGGCAACAAGTGAAGGCCACGTCTAAACCACTTCAGTAAGCCATTGAGGGCCCCTTGAAAGAGGCCCCCAGCAGTGAGGACTGCGGGTCCCATTGAGAGTAACTGCACGGTCCGGTGGCCATCCTTCTTGGAAGCACATGCTCTGTGAAAATCCCACCAGAGACTGTCACTGATGCCAAGCCCACTCTGAGCATGGCAGCAGCGAAATCTCTAAAGGCTATGAATCTGCACTCCGCCAAGCAAGATGGCCATTTTCAATACCTCTCATGCCAACTTGGAGCTTGCAAGATGACTCCACTCTCTCAAGCAACCGCCAGCGGTCCCAGTCAGAATAAAGATTTCGTCACTCGCGAAGAAGCTATTCCACCACACCATGACAAGCAGAAAACAAACTTCCATCCTGAGGTGGAGAGGGGGAGGAGTCCCCCAATAAAAGAGGAGCGCCTTGTAACAGCCCATTAAATCGTGCTACATGTTGATCAGAGATTAGTCATGGACACCGTCTCTACTGGCATGCATTTAATTCAGGCCTAACAACCTCCGATCTCCATCTATAAAAAAAGCCAAAAGATGAACTGCAAGGTACGTGATCTTCTCTCTCCCAAAATACTCACTCCTTTCTCTGTTGAGCAAAAAACTAACTTGAGCGTGGAGGATCTCCGCTGGAGCCACCTTCAATCAGAGATTTTTCTTGCAGATCCTGCCGCCGCCATCACACCGCCGTCGACTTATCGTCACCATCCGACTCTAGCCATCCTGATCTCGAGATGAATTTCTGCATTAACACAACTCACTAAGCAAAAGAAGGTTTGTGAGCTGCATTTATGGCTTGGTATGTTCGAGATGTGTACAATGCTTTGAAAGGAGACTTTGATAATATCATCATAAAGAATAACCTAGTAGAAGTAATTGTGTAGGCAGGCACACCATATATAAAATGGTTCTTGCATTCGCAGATTTGCATCAGCAATTTGCACATTTTTTTGATGGAAGTGGGAGAGTCCACACAAAATTTATTATGATGTGTTATTTTGATGTGATTTATATTACAGGATTTGAAACATCAGGATGCGATCCCTTTTTGGAGAAAATACCAAACATGCATCCCAAGTTTGATGCATAGAATATAAGAAACAATTGGATTACACGAAGGGAGGAATTTTATCATATTTTCTTTCTCAGCTGCTATATTCTTCAACTTATACGCACTCTCTTTCAAGACCATGAGAATTCTATCAATATTGCTCTTCTATTTGCCTTTGTAGCGTGTGGTTTGTTGCCATTGAACCTCAGTAACATCGTAACAGAAAGCCGGTCAGGTGCGTCACGGACACGGGCCATCTTTCATGATTGAGGGACTTGCAAGAAAGTCAGTTCGTCAAAGTTTGTTCAGTGAAAGATCACCCGATGCTTAAATCAATCAAGATTTGGGGAACAGATGAAGAAAAAGAAAGACGAGTAAGAGCAGAGAGTTGGCCTTTCGGTCCGAAATTCAGCCTTACCTTAATGTCTCCTTCTTACCTCTTTTATATAGAGAGTGTATTATAGATTGTTACGTCAGAATCTGATTGGTCGTTAGTACCTATGAAATCATGATTTGACAAACCATTGGGATTTATGTAATATCCCATAATTTAGATTGTTAACTATGCCTAATTATGGGTGCAGGTTGTGCCCACATTCTAGAAATTGCTAGAGAATCTCCAAGATCATCTATATGGTCGAGTAGGCCAACCACTTAAGGAGAGGCTCTACCCTAGATGCACGGGTGTGCAAACAAGTTGCTAGATATTGTCGATCAAGTCCAACCTTGGGGTTGGAAGCTAACCAAGGTAGACATCGGGTGAAAATCGATGTTATGCTGCCGGCTAATTCTGAGTGCTCGGATCTTCTCTTGATGTTCTAGGTGGTCACATCTGGCCATATCCATGGATGCTTGGTCACGATTCAGAGAGGACAGGTTGGTCCGATAGCAGATAATCCCTATAGTATAGTCCAATAGTGTCGCAGAGGAGGCACACCTCAAATCTGAATAATTTCATATTCCTCTTCTTCCATAGGGTCTAGCAAAGAGTTGCCATGATGGTATCCCAAGCTTTCAGACACATTTGACTAGGAATGTGCTCTCTCTAAAGTTAGGTGACTGTATTTGATATAAGCTGAATATTAAGATTGTTTGTGATTTGATGCTAAAGCTCCATTTAATACTCATGTTGGGACAATCGGACCTGATCCCCCGATTGACGGTCGACCTCCCGATTATGTGCTGGTATTTGATGGTGGATTGTTAAAGTTGGACTACCGAACGAGTTTCGATTTGACTACAATATCTACAATCAATATCATCAAACACAACCGACTGTCAGTCAGCAAGCCGACTAATTGTCAGTAAATTCCGACTGTCTTTCCAGACAACAACTTATCTCAATAATTCGGTCGACTGTATGACCAACACACAATTGGCATATCAAAAACTATCGGTGCAAAGAATGTGTAACGGCTGCATACTATGATTATTAGTGGGCATTAACTGTCCACCCCACTATCATATAGTATTGAGATAAGTGGAACCCCACATGCCTAACCATCACAGACAGTTATACTTAAATTGCCTATATCATGGAGAGGTAACGGGATAGTAAGAGTAAGACGTACTGGGCTGATACTCTGCCAAAGTATATTTTCAACTATCCTATTCACCACTCTCCGCTGACTTAGGCATCAGAGGGTCTCCATCGAATACTGCTTCGATCAATATGGATTTATTTTACAGGTCACTCATCATCGGACTCAGGCATACTTGGAGATTGACCGTAACAGATTGGTGCGCCAGGTAAGGGAGAGAACAAATATACTTATGGCAAAGATAAGAGCCCAGAGCAACTCCACCGGCTCTATCAGGCAGTCTTTCCATCAAAAAAATCTCCCACCTCCACCTCCAATGACAGAGCCCATTTCTTCGCATCCGGTCATTACTACGAATGCTCAATAACTCGCTGCTTTAATGTGATAGATGAATATGCTGACGGAGGCAGTGTATAGCCTCCAATAACAGCAAATGCAGCAGCATCAATAATCTATGACAGAGGAGCCGGTGCCGCACACAGTGCCGTCCAGGCACAATCGTCGTGCCCCACGATGGTCTCCTCCTCCATCCTCGAAATAACGATCGGCTCAATATTCTCATCATGTCAAGCCACCACCTTCTCGACATTCCCACCATGCCTCTCATCATCGACGACAGTCTCTTTACCTTCTCGTCACCACAGTATCAAGAAGGAAAAGAAGCTATGCTCACCTTCAAATTCTTCCTCCTCAAGTTCTTCTAGAGATTCTACCCCTACATTTTCATAGCAATGGCGACTCAATGATTATGAGCGTAAGTTTAGAGAAATTGATCGTCGACTCACCCAACTCCAGATGGATGGCTAAGGATTCTCCAATAATCTTGGCATCCACACTACTCTACCTTTCTCCTGACGCATCTTAGACAAGCCGATCCAACTCAGTTCAAGATGCCACAGATGGAGCCTTACGATGGCTCCACCGATCCTGTAAATCACTTGGAGAGCTACAAAGCCCTCATGATGATCTAGGGGCAATCGACATCCTCTTATGCCTTGGCTTCTCAGCTACTGTTCGAAAAGCTGCTCGGGCTTAATATTTTGGGCTCCAATCAAAAAATATTTATTCCTTCGAGCAGCTAAAACAATTATTTGTGGCTCATTTCAGTACCAGTAGGAGAATGCCGCAAATATCCAACAGCCTTTTCTCCATCAAGCAAAAAGAAGGAGAGACTTTGAGGAGCTTCATGGCATGTTTCAACACCACTACACTTGAAGTCTGATACCTCAATGAGGACATGGCCATCTCGACCATGAACAAAGATCTAAAAAGTTCCAGATTTACTTATTCCCTAGATAAGACTCCCCTCCGATATATGCCGAAATTTTTGAGCGTGCATATAAGTATATTCGCGCATATATAAGTATATTCACAAGGACAAAGGTGCTACTAACCTGCATCAATCAGAAAGAAAAGATCAAAAGAAAAGAAGCAAAAGAGTGGAGCTCTGGTCGAACCAAGTCGGACATCAAACAACAAAGGAGCCTCACCCTACCGATGGAGTCTGAAATCGAATAACTTCGATTTTAGATATGACTTCTACACTCCTCTCTCTATCCCTTATGCGCAGATTTTAATGGAGATTAAAGGAAAGAATATATCCGTCACCCCTTACTAATAAAGCACTACCAAGGAGTCACAATCAAAGAAAGTACTATTGGTTCCATCATGATCATGGTCACGATAGTGAATAGTGTATTTAACTCGGGGATGAAATAAAAATCATAATTCAACGAGGTTACCACAGAAAGTTTCGATGAGATCGCCCGACTCAACCTCCTACTGACCGACAACCTCAGCTCTAACTTAAGAAAGCGAACAACAATCGATCAATGGCAGGGGTCATCAACATGATCTCTGGGCGACCGAGAGACTGGGGACAAACTCCGAAGAATAGTCACTTAAAAAGCAACGACATGGTAATATAATCTCTTTTTGGATGATGATGTTCGAGGAGTACAAACTTCTCATGATGATGCTGTCATTGTCTCAGTGACGATAGCAAACTTTGATATAAAATAATTCTTATTGATAATAAAATTTGATCGATATCTTATTCTACTCCATTTTTTACAAATACGACTACTGACTGACCGACTCAGAAGAGTCTCTACACTCTTGATCGATTTCACTGAAGATGCAGTCAGTGTGGAGAATGAAATTACTCTCCCTCTGATTGCAAAAACTGAACCATGATAAAGCACCATCCTCTTAACATTTATAGTTATGCGAGTTCTTTCGACTTACAATGCTATACTCGGATGATCAGGACTTATTGCACTAAGAGCAGTAGTTTCGACTTACCATCTCCTTATACCATTTTTAACAAGAGACGGGATCGGAGAGATACAAGGGGATCAGCAATTGGCCCGACACTGCTTCATTGTTCTGCCAAAGCAACAAGCCTGAAGATCCTCTATCAGTTGACAAACTAGATCAGAGGAATGAAGAAGAGGCGAGCCGGTTGAACCACTGGTTTTGATCCCATTGAGAGAAGAAGATCCGACTAAAACTATTCAAATTAGATCACTACTATCTGAATCAGAGCAGAATCAGCGGTGGATTTATTAATGAGAAATGCTGATATCTTTGCTTGATCGACAGCTGACATATCTGGAATTCTATCAAAAGTAATAACTCACCGATTAAACATCGATCTAAAAATTAAATCGATGAAATAGAAGAAAAGATCTTTTGCTCCAGAGAGGTAGAAGGTCATCGACGAAGAAGTAAATAAGCTTCTTACGGCAAGCTTCATCAGAAAAGCCAATTATCAAGATTGGCTAGCCAACGTCGTGATGGTCAGAAAAGTCATTGAAAAATGAAGGATCTACATTGACTATACCAACCTGAATGAAGCATGTCCGAAGGACAGCTTCCCTCTACCGAAGATTGATCAGTTAATCGATGCAACATTGGGGCACAGATTTCTTATAATCAGATCCGAATGGTGTCCGAGGATGAAGAGAACACAGCATTCACAACCGACAAAGATATTTACTGCTATAAAGTGATGCCATTTGGCTTGAAGAATGCCGGAGTGATCTATCAATGGCTGGTCAACAAAATGTTCAAGGCATAAATCAAACACAACATGGAAGTTTATGTCGACGACATGCTGGTGAAAAGTGCTGAAACACATGATCATGTCCAAGACTTAGAGGAAGCTTCTAGCACGCTTCGACGACATTGGATGAAGCTGAATTCAACTAAGAGTGTATTCAGTGTGACAGCTGAAAAATTTTTCAATTTTCTGATGTCGCAATGAGAAATCGAGGCTAACTCAGAGAAGATAAAGGCCATTATCGATATGAAACATCCCAGTTCCAAGAAGGAGATACAGTAACTTAATGGGAGGATTGTCGCACTTAGCTGATTCTTCTCAAAGTCAGCAGAAATGTATCTATCTTTCTTCAAGACTTTATGGCAAACAAACAACTTTTCATGATTGGATGAGTACTGATAGGCCTTTGAAGATCTAAAAAAGTACTTGATGTCTCCCTCACTACATACAAAATCGAAGGAGGGAGAGACGCTGTATCTCTACTTGGCTACATCGTCAGAAGCAGTCAGTTCGATCGTTATCCGAAAGGATGAAAATCAAATTCAACGATCTATCTACTATACCAGTAAAGTACTCCACAATGCTGAGATAAGATACTTAAGGGTGGAAAAGATGATCTATGCTCTAATTATATTAACTCTGCGAATTCGATCATACTTTCAAGCACACTTGATAGTCATCCTGACAGATCAGCCTTTGAAGACGATCTTACATCGATCATATACCTCTGATCGGATAGCAAAATAGGTAATCAAACTCAACAAATTCGATATACAATATCGTCCACGACCATCAATGAAGGCTCAAGTCTTAGCTGATTTTATCATCGAGTGCACTGTACCTAATGATAAATCTGATCACAAATTCGATGATAAGTCAGAGCAAGTTGCGAATTCAGAGGCCGAACCAAATCTGTTTGGGTGTTATATGTTGATGGAGCATCCATCGCTCAAGAAAGTGAAGTCGGCCTCATCCTCACTAACTCCGAAGAGACCATAACTGAATATGCCCTCTAATTCAACTTCAAAGCTTCTAATAATCAAGCTGAATATGAAACCTTATTAGCCGACTTGAAGATTGCGAAAGAGCTTGGTATAGACAACTTGAAGGTCTTCATCAATTCACAATTGATCACTGGACAGGTCAAAGAAAATTTGAAGTTTGAGACCCGACCATGATGAAGTACCTTCAGAAAGTAAGAGATCTTATCCAAATCTTCAAATATTTCAAGATCTCTCACATTTCAAGAAGTAAAAATATATGTACCGATGCACTATCTCGACTAGTGACTACTTTCAATCTACTCGATCGAATATTCGTCAAATATCTCGAACAATCGAATATCGACAAGATCGATGAAGTGCATCAAATAAATGATGAATCAAATTGAATGGATCGGATCATTCAGTACTTAACCAATGGTACTTAACCAAATGACTAAGATGGACGGCTTCATAATATGTGTTAATGAACGGACAGCTGTACAAGAGGTCATTCTCATTTTCATTGCTTAAGTGCCAGAGGCCTACTAAGACCGACTATACTCTTCGAGAAGTCGATGAAGGGATATGTGAAAATCACTTAGCAGACAAATCACTGGCCTACAAAATACTATGATAGGGAAACTACTGGCCCAACATGAGGAAAGATACAATCGAGCTTGTTCGAAGACGCGAGGCATGTCAAAAGTATAATAATCTACAACTTCAACCAGCTTGCCAGTTGACCTCAATCATTGTACCATGGCTATTCGCACAATGAAGAATTAACATACTCGTTCCCTTCTCTCCAGCGACTGGTCAAAGGAAGTTCTTGGTTGTCATAGTGGTCTATTTCACCAAGTGGATGGAAGCTGAACCCCTGACGTAAATTATCGAAGGAAGATGGAAGACTTCATTCAGAAATCCATCATATGTCAGTTTGGATTGTCACGTACCATCATCACCGACAATGATTAATAATTGGACAATCAGAAGTTCAAGGAGTTCTGTGCGAAACTTCATATCACGTACAAACTCACCTCTGTCAGCCATTCTAATCAAACGATGAAGCAGAAGTGATAAACCGAATAATTCTACATGGTCTCAAGATTCAACTGAATGAAGCCAAAGATTTATTGATGGAAGAGCTATATCCAGAATATATGGGCTTATCGGACGACCCTAGCATCCCGATGGGAGAATCACCATTCAATCTAGCATATGGAATAGAAGCAATGATCCTTTTAGAGATCGGACTACCATCAATAAGGGTCGAACAGTATGCAGAGCTAAGTAATTCTGAATGTCGAAGAGTCAACTTGAACTTACTCCTGAAAGTTCGACAGCAAGCTCAAATAAGAATGGCTACATGCAGATAAAAAGTGGCCCGATATTACAACGCAAGGGTCAAACCAAAGGTCTTCCATCCTGGAGACTTGGTTCGAAGAAAATAGAAATTTAAACTTTGGATCAAAAAAATTATCTCCAAACTGGGAAGGCCCTACAGGGTGACCCATGGAATGCCGATAATCTTTGAATATACTATCAATGAAGTTGTCTATATGTAGTAGTATATTCGAACTTTCTACTTTCAATCGAATATCCGACTATCTACAAATGTGGTGTCTGACAGACGACCAATCGATCAATATACGTGTCGACCTAATTCTGATCGGATGACTCTACATATCGACACCAGACAGACAACTACATATATCGAGTAAACTATGATTGAGCAAAAAGATATGTCGACTCAACTACGGTTGAGCAGAACAATAAGCCGACTTGACTCCAATCGAGCGGAAGATATATCGACTCGACTCCAGTCGATCGAAGGATATTCGGCTAACTCCCGTATATCAAATACTTAAAAAAATTTATGCTTAAAATTTAGTCAGCTGATATCCGACTAACAGATAAATTCTACAACTTCGACTATCGATTGTTATTCATCTACCAACTGATAGTCAGTTACATTGACAATAATTATCTACGATAAATAACACATCCAAAAAGATTCAACACCTGGAAAAAAGGTTCTTCCATTTATCAACAGAGGATTACAAAATAGGACTAAAGTTCGGTTACAAAACAAAGTTAGACTAAAGTCCGGTACAAAAAAAAAAGAAAAGAAAAAAGTGAAGACCTATCTATGCCGACTACTGCTCGATCTCCTCAGTTGTCGCTTCGATCTGTTAGACCACGACTGCTGTCGGTTTATTTCGATCGACACAGGTGCGATTTTCTCAGTCAGAGCAGTCACTTCATTGATCAACTCTACTTCTATTGCTCTCTCTTCAAAGCCCGAGACAGTGATGATGCTGAGATCTAGGTTTGAGCAAAATTTTTCGACAGCATCTCTGCCACTGATGCGGGACAACCTTAAAGAAGAGAGAAAAAAAAATCAATCTTAATGATCAAGCTCTCTTCTATTCATCAACAATAAATCACGTCCAGCCAGGGGCTCATTATTTTCAGGACAGATAGTATAGTTGCCTATACTCTGCTCAGGAGGCGTGATTGATTGATACGAGACTAAAGCGAGATCAATCTAAATGATACAGACGAATGTCATTCGAGAGATCAGTAAACAACTAGCAATAGAGAATTTCATAAACAGATAGCAAAATTAACATGCTCACGAGTAAATATAAAAAAAATATGAATGGAACGAGAGAAATAAATATTAAATCCATAAGAAAAATTCAAGAAGATGATAAGAATCTGGATCATGGTAGTTAAGAAACTACTTTGATTAGGGTTCTTAATCTTTTAACCAAACAGATCCATCGATAAAGAACTAGGTCTTTACCAACATCGGATTAAAAAAAATCAAAGATCAACTG